>CAUJRU010003250.1:0-53142 GCA_963277665.1 Viscum album
AATGACTTTTATCATTGTTATTAAACCTATTGATCCATTTTTATGAAATAATAAATTTATATTCCTTATAATATTCATATAAACTTAAATATCCATAAATTATATTATAAAAAAATGAAATATTTGTCTCTAATATGTATATGATTTCCTTATTTCAAATATTCCCCACCCAAAAGGTATAAATTACAACATGTAATATTTGCTGCATCTCTATTCATTTATACCTCTTAGTTGTGTGGTAAAAAGAATGTGTCTATGGTGAAAAACCTTTTTCATTATATAAATGGTAATATGTGAACAATTTATGATTCTATTAGTCATTATCCCCATTTATTCACATTATAATTATTCTATTTATTTTTATATTTAATCATATACTACACTCATCATGTAATTAAATATGTTAAAACACGATTCATCATTAATTTTTGATATCATCTATATTTCATCAACTAAATCCTCATGATTTATTATTAATTGAACTAACAGAAACATATAATATTAATTATCTTTATGATTATTTATCGTTCCAATTATTATGACAAATTTAGTAACAAATTATAAAAATCAATTTTTTCTAAGTAAATATTATTAGGTAGAAAACTGGTTTATTAAAATAATTTGATATCAATGATTAAATATTTTTATATCAGTGAATTTTGGTATTTAGAATATTTGGATATTTTTGTAATTGATATCTTGGGTTTATGAAACATTGTGATGAATTATTATTATTTGAATAAAAATTTATTTGATTTATTATTAATGGTTGACAGTGGAATTTAGGAGAAATTTATGTATAAACTAGTATTATATTGATTCTAAAATTCTATAATATTTATTATCATCCCTTACATATAATCTTTTGTGTTCATATAGACATTATTGTTTCTGATTCATGGGATAGATAAGAATTTTTCAATTTTGAGTAGTCTTCCAAATATCTAGGTTGCAGATATGGGGAAGGAGTTTATGGGTTGATCAATGAGATAATTTATTTTAATTGATTTGGAATATAGACATGACTAATTTATTTATTCACGGATTTATAAAAATAAATATATTATGTTGAAAAAATAATTTTTTTAATAATTGTTTCAATAAATATTCTAATAATGAATTTGATAAATAAATTTCAATTTTTTTATATATCAAATGAAGTAAAATAATTATCAAAATTATTAATTTCATCTCTTGAGACTATTTACCTAGATTTTGTGATTATAGACTTTACATTATGTTTGATTCATCCAAGCTCAATGCCATTAATTTGGGGAAGTAGGTTAGGGTGACCTTTATTTTGTTTTATTTTATATATTCAATATATTTCTTTTTCATATAAAAAATTAAATTTGTCGGTGAATTATTAAAATGAATTAGATAGGAGGTTCCAAAAAATGAGTTCATTACTATTAGTTTTGAAAATGTACTACTACTAAATGACTAAGAAATGGTTTTTGATTAATACTACATTAGAAAATTATTTTTTTATTTTTTTTATTTTTTATGGATTGTTGATCTTAAATTGTTCATGTTGTGACTTTATATAATAAATTTTAAAAACAATCCTAATAAATGATTCAATATTAAAGTAAATAGGGTTATTCGATACATTAATGGAACTATTTTTTATCTAATAATGTATGATAGAGATACATGACTAAAAATAAAATATGAATGATAATTAATGAGGTAACATTAATGATAAAAATCCTTCTTCAAATCCAGTGTTATTCATTAGTGGAAATGTGTGTGATGAAACACTAATATTAAAGGTTATGAAACTCTATGTATGACTAATAATGAATATATATAATCATATTAATCAACTATAAAGATGATATTGATAAAATATAATCTTAAATACATGCGAGTAAAATATAATTTCTATTTTTCATTTGATGAAATAATAAAAGTGTAAATTATTTTCCAAAAAATCAATTAAAATATTTATGAATAAGATTTATTAATATCAAACATACTTTCATCCTTTATAAGGTGTAAAATGGGGATATAAATATGGAATATGTATCTTTATTAGAGTATGATACATATTTTCATATAAACATCAGCCATAGAAAACATTATGATATATATGGTTGTTATTATGATTTAGTCCTCCTAATCAATCCCTGTGACTATAATTTTTATTATTTTTCATCATGCTTCAATTTTCATTTTTTTAAAAGTTGGAAGATGTTCATATAAATATATGGTAAAAATAAGAAAATTAATGGGGATATACTTTTATTATTCATTAAACATGAAATCATTAAGGGAGGATTAAATGTGAACAATGGGGATGGAGAATGAAATATGTGTATTGAGAAATAATATTTTTTCCATTTGTCCTTTTATATAAAATATGTCAATTTCATGATTCCTTAAGGATATATGTATATGAATTATACATGTTTCAAAGAAAATTCAAAGGGTTTACATAAGTGAATTTTAATAAATTTACCTTAGGAAATAATGTAGGACCAATTAGTTTATTAAAGAAATCATTGAGGTGAATAAATATACATCAATTTATGGTATAATTAATTATTACCCTGAGATATAAAATTATCGCATGTATGGTAATTTATTTAGAAATATGGTTTTTAGATTCTATCTTTGATAGTACATAATGGAAATGATTTTGAAATTAATATTAATGAGTTATTATATTTATTAATAGTGTATTTATGATCAATATGATTATAAAAAATGTTAATAATATTTTAATAAGAACTATAAATCAAAAGAATTAATAAATATGTATTACATTGAAATAACATTATGATGAGGACAACTATTTTCTTATAATATTTAATACCAATAGTATGAGGAAATGATCAAAGTTCCATAGAGAGGTTTCATAATGCTTTTGACTAAATTAACGTCATTAATGCAATCATTTCATGGTTACTAGAATGATTAAATGTTGAATTTGTGCAATCCCTATCCAAAACATGAATAATAAATGTAAAAACTATTTTAAATGTAATGGGTAAAGAAGGATTGACATACCGACCATCCAAAATAGATTAGTCATAATTAATATTTCATGTACATAGACATTATGAGAGAATAATTTGAATAACTTATTTCTTTAAAATGACAGAATAGGTTGAAAATGCCCACAAATGAAGTCATTTCGAAGAATTAATTTTTCTGAGATGTCGAATTTTGATTTTGAAAAATTATGTCATTCTAAACTATATATTAATAATTATAATTGAACTCAATTTTTAAATTCATAAAAACATATCCATTTAAACATAATGTATATCATAATTAGATTATTTATATCACGGTATCATGGGTAAATGATTTGTAGATTTTATGAAGATGAATACATATCACACAATGATTATCAACTTTTCATTTTCCTAAGAAAAACATATCTTTGTGATTGTTGGGACCCAAAACCTCTTGGTCGGTGGTGAAAATCAATTTTTTGAATTTGGTAAATGAAAAAAATCCAATTTTGATGTATGTTAAAGGACATAAGTTCTCAAGGGAGGTATCATGTCTGTGTTGAAAATATCATTGTGTGAACTACCACTCCACATTGAGTAACACCACTCTGAATAGAGTCCCTTAATTGAAAACTCATTTACCCATGCTTGAGTTTATTTCCACCCCCCCACAAATGAAAATATTTTCTCAGTATAAAGGTGTTGTTTCCCATCCTCCATAAATAAAAAAATATTTTTTTGGATGAGAAAGTTGTTTTTTATCCCATGAAAATGAATAATTCAAATTTAAGCATGGAAAGTTCTTTCAAGACCATGAAAACTAAGTCCCCATAATCAGTCATGGATGACTGACCATCTTATTTTTCAGTTACCTGTATACCTACATGAAAAACCTAGTTGGGAGCCAAAAAATTGGATGGAAACAAAAAGGGGATGAAAACTCAATTAATGGAGTGACAGAAATTTATTTCCACCGTGTAATTTTACTTGATAATGCTATGACAGAAAGGGAAATCACATAACCATACACAAAAACCCCATTATGGTCACCATTTAATGAAGCATAATCAGATAGAATATTTTTCATTTCAAATTCCTGGTAGAAAAAGGATATATTGAGGTTTCCCTACCACATGTAGGTTGATTCTATGCGAGATGATCTAAAACTACGTACAAATGTTCTCTAAGGAAATAACCCCCACCATCGAAACAAATCAGTATGATGAGGAAACCCTATCCAATGTAGTAGAAAAATATACATAATGGGGAATATTAGGGTGCTTTAATTTCTCATTGTCACTACCATCATTCAATATACTATTTGGTACCACATTGGAATCTCCCTGAACTACCATTATAGAGTTCTTTATAAACCTTTTTTATGCATCACTAAACTCAATGTGGGCCCCTTATATTGAATTGGGATAAGGACTCTCCCAAATCTGCCAGATACATATGATCAAAACACTAGTCACATCAGTGTGTCCAATCGAACATATAATGACATGGTAAAAGAGGGCATATTTGTAACATCCATGATATAGTGGATCCAAAAAATGTTTTTGAGAAATAAATTCCACTGGTAATTAGGGTCCCTATATTGGATGTACTCACATGGATCTCTACGTTTCAAATATTTAGTGGAATCAATCACCTTTCCTTTTGATGAGGGTTACTTTTGGATATTTCTATTATCCTCTCTAAACGTGGGAGTAGTATACCCCTATAAAAGTAAACCCCTAGACTTCTAACAAGAGGATATTATCCTCCAAATTTACATCTTTTTAACCATATTCAAATACATAGTCAGACAAGACTATACTGGATAAAAATATTAATAGGGGTGACAGAAACATTCAACGGCCATTGTCTCTCCATTTGGGCCTAGGGAATAAATTTCTAAGAGAAGGAAGGCAGCATAGCTCTCTATTTCTCTCTTTTATAAGGCTTTTACCATATCCACTAGTGGATGAAAGATAATTTATATTGTATCATATCTACTTCCTCATCTTGTTTCTCACACTTTTCATTAGTCGTGTTTCTTTAAATGTTAGTGGTGATAATGGAATCTACATTATCCCCATAAAATGGGAATCCTAATGAGTATAAGCCCTAACCAATCCTCCCAATCCCCATTAATCAATAATTTTCTAATGTATCCTGAAACAGGGGCTTCCTTTTCAATATATGCCCAAAAAATGTTATTATCCTTTCAAAGGGCCATATTCATAGTAAGACAACCCTTAAAAGGTATATACTCTTAATGAAACCACATAGTGTATCCTACGTAGAGGAAAGATCCATCCCATCTGAACTGTGTGGTATTTGATTCCCAACTAACATGGATACATACGAAACCTACCTATGATATAAACACAACACCCAAATTCACCAAACATTTATTAGGGTTACATCCCCGATAGGTTCATAATCAATTGCATAGACATATTCCATTCTAGTTACTATCACCACCAATATTATTTGTCCATATTCCTAGTGATATCACACCCGATCGAGAGAATCACGCTTATTTAAGGTCTTTCAGGATGCTACAGAGTAAGTACCCCACCAATTTATGACTATAAATATTTTTCGTAGGTGTACCTATCGAATGATGTTAAAACACACAATTTAGTCCTCGTCCCATAATCTAAAAAGTTGATGAGTCCAATTATGTGGAACCGAACTACATGGGTTCTGATTCCTTTCACAAGGATATCTAGTAATCCCATCTTATGGGATTTATCTCAACATCCACAAAATTTTCATCTTCTAGGATGATGGTAAATTTTAGATCCCCCAACTAAATTTCATACAAATTCATTATATTGAAAAATAATATTTCAATCTACAATATTCATATAAATTTTTTCCATTAAATGAGATCCCCAAATTCATATAAATATCTCCTTTAGTGGTGAACTCAAATACATACTGATGATTCTAAATCCATGATTTGTAATAATTGATAATTAATTTGTTGGTAACCCATGTTATACATTGAAATGATGAAAAGATTAATTAACATGTATTAAATAAAATATATAATGGTTTCTTGAAATATTTAATGAATTACCCTCAAAATGGTCTGTTGAACCTGACCTCCCATCCTCTCGACAAATGTGAGCCCGTAACCATTGTTGGTACATTTCCTAATTACCACATAACTTTGGAATGTATGTTCACAGATAATATTTAATGATGAAATTGTGGTCTATTTTCATCTCCAGGAAAAACACATTGGAATTCATTTGAAAAGAGTGATATAGAAATGATAAATTGTGAAACCATACTCAACCCCAACAATCAAAATATATAATGTGTTATGTTTTCATCACAAAAAAATGGTGAACTCGATTTGAATCATTAAGCAAGGTGACAGTGTCACCCATGTGTCTAGAACATTTCACTATAAAATTAAATGGGACAAATAAAATGATTGACGATTCATGTGTTCATTTATGGAGATGCTAAATTAACATGGCGTTTTTGTGTGATATTTTCACATATAATTTGATTAATATTCTCTATAACCCTTTTAATAAAAATTTCATCTCACTAGGTCTCACATACTGGCACATCCCACACTACACATGTTGGGTCCTCAACCAAATGGGGCACCATTCCCCACCCAGTGTCTTCAAAATTTGGTTTCAAACTCATTAGCATAAGAGTAAAAAAAAATGAAATTCTCAAAACACAAGAGGAAGATCAATTTTTTTTTCAACATATGAATCCCTTATATCTATCCATTCAATGGTGGTTATCAGTTCAAAAAGAGATAGTTCTAACTGCCATCACAAAATGAATCTGGTTTGTATCCCAAGAACATGAAATTTGGTTCCTCCCTTACCTAATAGAGGTTGATCTAGAAGGTTCAAGTGAATTAATCATGGGGACCAAAGTCCCTCTTAGGGGATCCTACTATGTGTTTTCACTAACAATTCCATGTGACCTAGTATCCTCTGAATGAAATGAAAATCTACTCATGATCCCATCCTAAAGTCTTATGGATTTAGGACCCCATGGCAGCCCACATAGGGTTATCGTATAAAAATATGGAAAAGGCCATCCTTATTATTCCTTCTAAATAATGGCTCCAGTCAAATTCCATGGAAACCATAAGATTATTAAAATACCTACATATGAATATCCTTACAATCATTCAAATATTGTGGAAAATTATTGGAGGATAATCCCTCATCATACATATGAGGTTGATCAGTCAAATACTATTGAAACCAATGAAAATATGAAAATTTCATACAGCTAAAATCAATTCCACTAGTCAAATACAGGTGAAAAAAATGATGAAAATTCATACTCATACATATAAAGCTTGCCTGCCAAATATTATGGAAAATGAGGAGTTTCAAATCCCCACTCAAGTATATAATCCCCGCAAGTAAAATATGATTAAAAACTACAAATAGATGTAACTCTATTATCATGAATACCAATCCAATTTTTAAAATATCGTGGAAACCCCAAAGATTATCCAAATACATGATCTTTCATGTAATGATATTTAGTCAAATACAGTGACAAGTGATGAGTAATTGAAAATAATTACATGATCACATCATGCATGTTAGTCGTATATGGTGACAACCAATGAGAGGATAATAATACATGATCCATCATATCATTTTAATCATCCAAATATAGTTTAAATCTAAGATAATATACAAATCATTGACCATGAATATCATTAAATCCATTCAAATACATAGGAAAAAGATATGATTATAATCCCATCTCACGTATATTAAGACTCCCAGTCAAATAAGGCTGTAAAAAAAATATGAAAATATTTTATTAGACATGATAATCCCACTTGTCAAAAATGGTTGAAAATGGAGTACCTAGTCTGCAATCTATGACTTTGAACCAAGGGAAGATAAATATTTCTACATAGACACTACATTGTGTTCATTTCCCCTTTTTTACTAGGTATTATTCTCATAATTCCTTGTCAATGATTAATGTTCATAAATATATTCATAACCACATCCTACAAAATTTTTAAAACATTATATTCTCAATGAAAATATCTAAGAGTATGGACCATTACCACACCTCGTAATTTTTGGTGAGTCACCCATACAATAGCAGGGTATCTTAGGAGAAGAAATAAATTCCTACTACCATCTAATAGAGTCTTCCAAAATATTCCATGATAAATGGGAAACCTGAACAAGAAAACATAACCATTCAATCTATGGATTTCTGGCTAGTTTTTTGTGCCATTCTTGGGAGTAAATATATTCCTATATAAATTCTAAAAACATTCCAAAATTCTTCGATAGATGAATGGGAGTCACTCAAACCCCATCATTTTCGTGTGGATATTCATTCACAACACATGGATCCATCTTTATACAATAGAGCATGAAAAATTAAATCCCAAGTGGGGTAGTTCAAAATTATGACATAGATTTATGATCTTTTCCAATTTAATGTTGGATTTTTTAGTCCATAAAAAACTAATAAGTGGCAGATAGTGATCCCATAAATATTTTACATAGATTTGAATGTGGATGTAGCATACGCAATGGCCCTCCATGTAGTACGACTACCAATAGCTATGTAGTTCCTCCCTAAAACACTTAAGAAAACAGATTTCCTTTTGAGAACAAATGGGTTGGTCATGATATATCATCTATTGATTAGATCCATGACAACCCTCATTAGGTGTGTTGTTTAATAAACAATAATTTCCTCCACTGACTAGATCAAATATGATAAATCCGTCATATTTTGAGATTCTTGGAATGATGGGTCCATTCATTCGCAAAACCCTATCTATGAGAGGTGATAGTTTATCTGAATCAAAAATATTTCTAAGGAAATAATAAATCTCAGAACATCCTTTACATCAATTTGACCCTAATAAGACCCCCACTATCCTTGTGGATTATGATAAAAAAAACCATGAAAGACGTATGTATTATTGATTAAATGGAGGAATCTCATGATTGGGAATGAAAAAAAGTTACTATTGATATGAAAATTCACCAGGGATGATACACTCATCATGTATTATCCCTCAACAACTTCATATATTGAAATTCAATAAGTAATGTTAGAACAGTGCATACAAAATATTCATATGAATCTATGGAATAAAATCCACCACCCGAAAGAGTATTTCTAATCTTATAATGTGTATGATGAAAATAATAATGTATTAAGAGTGATTCATAATTATATAAGATTGGAATCCCATTTATCTTCATTGAAACCACGATCATGGAATAAAAAAAAGATCATAAATTTTCATGTTTCAATGAATTGAAAAAATTAATTTATATAATTATTTATTCCCTGGTAGTTGTTCATATCCGAGGATGGGGTGAACATTGATCATTACATGTCACCACACAAACCTTACAACCAAACCCACTAGAGGTGACATCTTGTAATGTATTTTCTCTAAGGAGGCCACTAACCAATACAACCGTTAGGGAATGTTCAATCAGTCAGCTGAAATCTGACCTAAAACATCCCTAAACCTTCTTGAACATAGAGATAATGCTTTTGAAAAAATCATGATCCTAGAAACTAAGAACATTAATGATGATTATTTCTTTATGGAACCCAATAATTAGGAATACCCAATACCATATGATGAATGTGGTTCGTATGAATATCATGAATTGCACCCATATCATTCATAAAAAGTGGTGAAAATATGAAAAAAGTAGAAGAAATAGAAACATCCATCAAATTATAATATATACCCAATCCCATGGGTCTACTGGAATTTTTTACTCCTTTTGATAGTAAAAGGAAAAAAAATTCATCCTGAGTCATAGAAATGAAAAAATGGGAGAAACCCATTCATAAAAGGTGGGAAGAGTTTTTAACTCACCCCGCCTTAAATAGGAGGGACAAAAGGAGATGAGGTCTGCATATTTATCCCATATCATGGTCCATTTATCTTCAATGGGACATGTAAGACAAGGTTATCTGGTGGTTCACTTAGAGTAAATAATTGCGAAGAATATTGAAGAGGATATCACAAAGGATGGAACATGTCCCATAAAGGTTGAAAATAGCCCACATATCATTTGGTGGCCAACATGATACCCCAAATTATTTACACATCGATTAATGTTATGGCTGTTAATCCTACAAATGACATTGAAAATTATGTCAATGTTTAGAACCAAGGAGATGATTGATTAATTAAGAATGAGGCACAAACTAAGCTAAATGAAATGGTTGTTCCTACCTGTAACCAAAGACTCATCCTAGATTTGGGTATTTACTTCAATGATATATACTACCTCCTCAAAGAACAACTACTAAATACAAGGTAATGTGATAACTTCATACAACTTTCCTTGTAAAGAGGATGAAACCATCACAATTGATGAAAGAATCTATCGGTAAAAGAATGATATGAAATAGTTAAGAAAAATCAATTCATAACTACTATTAGGCTTCATTCCAAAAAAAATATGTTTTGTGAATAGAGCATCAACTCTCAATTCCAACCAGTGTACGTCAACAAAAACGGTCTTCCCTAGTAACTGAAGTTGGGTGGATGAATCCACAGAACTCTATTCTTGGACCACCGGTTTACCTAGACATATTTATGGATGTGTATTAGGAATTATCTTCATTATGGTAATAGAAATAATATATTTATTAAATCCCTAAAATATATGAACCATTCCAGATGTCAACTAAAAATATTAACAGTGCCAATATTTCATACCCTACCTACTGTTTCCCAGATATAAGATCCTTTTCTACCGAATATTCATCATAATATTATTGATAACATTGAATCCTTAGAAGATCGATTGGAATAATTTGAAAAAATTTGTTCACCAATACAATTAGAATGAAAAAATAACCTTAATGGGTGACTTACATCCAACCCCCTCAAAATTTATGGAGACCTACTTCTCCAATATTCAATGGATCAGGTGACCCATAATCGCATCTGAAATTTTTTTTTACTAGTTGTGATCCCATTATGAGATCCACTATGAAACAAGAAGAAATAAAAATTTGATACATTTTTAAAAACACTATGAGTACATCATTTATATTTTACACACTTTTTCCATCTCAGTCAATCATGATATAGGAATACATATCTCACATACTTATCTTTTAGTTCATCATGATGCTAAAAAATGAAAAAATCATTTACATCTCCAATTAAAATCAATGTGAGAATGATATTTTCATTGATTTAATTTCTAAAGGGAAAGGTATGAACGACTGTATAAGCCTCTATCTTCCCAAAGAATATTGGATTTCCATTTCAATATTGAACTTTTATGTCAAATTTAAAACACCACTCATCCGAAGAATATATATGGTCATTACATTGTATCTTAAAATGATTTCTCATAGAATGAAGGATTCGATAAATTGAACAATGTTCATTTACATAAGGATGTATTCATCTCTGGGGAAGAAAATAGGAATAAAAGAAGTTGTATCCTTCATTGATATGTTAGGAACTATGTTATCTCCTTTCCCAATACCAACACCATATCATGTGGAACCCCGAAGGTGTCAATAAAACCACTTCCCCATCCGGATGAGTGGAAGGGACCCATGAGAAATCAATTTGAAGTGAAAAATTACAAATTTTACTGATTATTTGATGAGATAGTCAGGAAATATTTTATAGAAGATATGGAAATTGATTTACTCTACCTTGAAGAGCCTAAGATGTTCAACCATGTAGGTCTCAACAATGAGACTGATTATTTCCCCTTTCACCAAAAAATGGGGAACACCATTCATAAATACTTTATTTTCAAATAAAGAACTCAAAAACCGTTGGACTCTAGGATTGTAAATTTAGGGAACCATATAGCATAATTGGAATATGCTTCCACTACTACTCATGTGGAACAAGGTGAATAGAGAGAAGTTACTACGAAAAATCTACAGATATTTTAAAATTTGATGATTCAATATACAATCAACCCAACTCATGGTATACACCAAGAGTAGTTAAAGAAACCAACTATTCCCCTAGATAATTCCACTATGATATAGCTATCTATTTTGGCATCATAGATCTAGCCTTTCAATAATATGAATTCCAAGAAGATAAGAGACAAAATGCAGGAAGATGAACCTGCACTAAAGACATGGTTTTATTTTAAACTATTAGAATTTTTTTTAATTCAGGTTTTAAATTATAGCCATGACCCCCTAAAAATGTAACACCATAGATGGTCATTCATGTAATATACATATCTGATGATGAATTAATATTTGGTTATAAAAATTTCATTACATTTATTTATCCCCCCTCTAAGGATGTGAATTTTTATTAACACATGTTACCCACAACCGATTTGTGAACTAGGGTAAGAGGATTTAGGTGACGATGGTATATGAAAAGACGCATTCATTGGAGAAACCAAAATTGTTGTCGCTTGCCTACATGGATGGTTAGTGTTGTGGAAAATTGTGAAAGGTCCCATTAATGAGTCCAAAATGAGAAGGAAAATTACCATGTATGTGCCAATAGAAACCATTAACTAATCATTAAATAATATCATTTATAGGGGGTATGCATGCATGATCAATATCGACAAGAAGGCATAGGTGTTCAGCCTATTCCACCAAGGACACGATCAATGTCATCTCATATCTCAAGGGATCAAACTTCTATGTCCAGCACTCCATCCCCTAATGTAACTATGAATGAGAAAACACCTGATGGTAAATAAATGTCTTTAGCCCAAAAGTATGAAATATTAAAATATTTATCAATGTTACTGACCATGTTATCAATATTTGATTCCCATTGATCATTAATATAGCTATGGGTTTCACTACTAGAGGTTTTCCTAATCCCTAGGAGTTTGAAGATGAGGTTTTCACTACTGATGACTAGTAGACAAAGATCATTTATATTAAATGTCACCTTATAATATACTTTATAAATCAATATAATGTTTTCATTATACATGGGAAAATCAGACCCTTGTATATCTTGGGATGAATGAATGGTGTCGATCTCTTATGGAATTTCATTGACATTGGCTCTGGACTTAATCTCATTCTTGTATAGACACTGCACCGATTGTTTAATATTGTGACTAACCCATTTCTTTATAATAGAAAATTAGAGAGGTATAAAAAATGTGATCATAATAACATAGGAAATATTCTTAGGGCTCAATTTTAGGACCATGTATCCGACCACTTTTTTATAATTTCTCTGTAGGACACAACCTTCAAGGTTTTCCAAGAAAGGAATTGATTGCATAAACATGGATAATTCACCTCATCATACCATAAATGCTTAAAATACTACATTTTTGGAAATGTTTGGATGTTTCAAGCTAGTAAATCCCCTATTTGATTCATATTTGTCTCTTTATATCATTTTAATATTCTATCAATGGGATGGGAAACGGTCCATGGTTGATGACATCAATTGGGTCACAACCTCAGACAATTTAGAAACGTCCCCAGAAAACATAATTAAAATTCATAGAGAAGAGTACATATTACCCAATAATTATGTCAATCGTTTCTGTCCATATTTGAAGGAATATTCAAATATTATTTCTATTATTTGTCAAGAATTTTGATCCCAACTGATATTAGCCAATCATTGGTAAATGAAAAAATAAAAAGGCCTTTAATCCATTCCATATGTTTTGACATATCACTGTTTCATCAAATTTTTTATGATAATCCCTCATGTCATTACAGGATAGTAATGATAGTCATTCTATGTCCTTTGTACCTCCTCTAAGACATCAAATATACCCCATATCATTAGTTGTGTCATAGGTAGTCCATTCATCTTCTGGATGTAAAAATATTCAATCTTCTCCAATCATTAATGAATTTACTTCATCAAATAATACACCAATGGGTGAATCACTAATGAATGAAGAAGATAAAGGAGTCAAATCATAGGAGTAGGAGGAGTGCCTCATGGATTCCACTAGTATTTTTGTAGAGTGTCTCTACAACTATTTATGAACTCAGAGAGATAAATATGGGTACAAAAGAAGAACGAAAACCCATTTTTATCATTGTATACATTTTTTCAAATTAAACAGAGATATATGCATTCTTTATGAATATTAATTTGAATGTGTTCACCTATAACTACATATAAATGATGTTCATTTATCCCTATGTGGCCACCCACCACGTAGTATTACAGGAAGACCACCGTGTCCATAAGCAGGTATGTAGAAGAATACAACTAGAACACACCTAAAAAATCAACGAAAATGTTGATGAGATTATTTAGGAAAACTTCATTTAAGATTTATGATATTAAAAATGGATTGCCTATATTGTGAATCTCATGAAGAATTATATGAAAATTATAGACTGCAGCAATTTTTGAGATCATAAAAATCATTATCCAAATGATGATTCTCAAATACCATTCAATGAACTTATAATTAATATATGAGCTAGGAGATGGAGAGGAAACCGCCTTTATGGTCCATCAGGGAGTTTTTTTATCTGGTAATTACCTTTGGGATGAGGAATTTCATCTCTATGTAATAATGTTATATGAATCAAATCATGAAACACTTCATGTGGTTGATTTTTTTGAAATATACATTGAAGACATGGTGGTTATGTATTGACATCATTCTGACCACCTAGATGATCTTGAAACCATTTTAAACAACCTATAAAATCACAACATAACAATTATCATCTTGAAATTTTATTTTGGTGTTCCCTCATAGAAATTTATTGGCTTTATCATACACTGTTATAACATAAAAGTATCCACTGATAGGAAAAAACCTTTCATACCATTTCAACTCCTTGAAACCCAAAATAGTAGAGAAGAATCCATGGAAACATGGCCTACATATGATTCTTTATAGAGAACCTAGATGAATTTTTTTTATCTTTAATAGGACGATAAAAAATGGTTTTAACAGTAGTAGATTGATTATATTCGAGATGAATTTAATATCCAAATTAAATACAACATATATCCACAAATATAGATGCTTCTTATTAAAGGGATTCCACTCATTCAATATATCACACCATTGGAATGATTTCTAGGTGATTTACTTGCACACGAAATCAATTTGGAATTGAAAATAGATTTTGTTGCTGTAATCAAACCAATATCATGGTAGATATTTATTATTCAGATATTAAAGAGAGTATTCCCATCATAATATTTGTTGTCCCAAAACTCAGGCACTTTCTGTATCATCCTGAGAAATTTTTGTTCTCTCATATCAATCCAATCAAATACATTCCTTCTATTCCAATGTTCACTAGTTGTTAGCAAAGATTAATCCAGAGTATCCCCTAGAATAAATTATGTCAATAACTACTAAATTTCCACGTAATGATATGTTATCTACTCAAGAGGGCCTTTAAAAATGTGATATTTATTTTTATGGAGCATCTAGAATCCTAAAAAGGTAAAATATGGAATACCCCATGTCCTAAAATTTCATTTTGGGAGTTGTGGTATTTTTTCATGAAAATGTAGTCCTACCTTACTCATTTCGGCTATTAGAAGGATGAAAAAAATTGAATAAAAATACTAATCTCTAATTGTAGGGATATATCTCACACTTTTGGTATATTTAAATCAAATGATGGTAAATGGGAAATCGTAATTGTACATCATGCAAGTCAATAGTGATTATGAAATAAAAAGGGATAATTTAATCCCCTTTATAGGCCATGTCTGAGGTATAATGGTGGAAGTACCTTTAGATCCAATATTTACTCCCATCACATTCTCAAAAAGTTCCTCAGAAAACACCGAATATAGTTTATCGATGAATCTAGATGTTCTAGACTAGGATTTAACAATCATCATAATTGTGCACCTCCAAATGGTATCACATGTAGTTAAAGTTATCATGAAAGTAATAATTTAATTTATTCTAGTCCCCAAATAGTACAGTTCTACCATTAGGTGGATGATATTCATTTTGGACAACAATCATAATAGATTACTCCAATACAACTGATAATGTAAAGGGTAAATTTGATAAAAAAACATTAAACATTGTTCAATATGATATAATGATTCATAAAAAGGCCTTCTATAAATTTCTCAATTATGGGGTCCTTCGTAGGTTCACTAATAGAGAAGATATAGCTAAAAAATGAAATAATTTCACACCAAATACTATGACTCCCACCAGTCAATGAATAATAACTCTCATCAAATTCAGAGGCATGGGTAAAATTATTTAACAACCCATGTATTTATAGAATAATAAATTTTTTATTTCAATTAATATTTTTCAATAAGATATTATTTTTACGTTAATTTGGATGCTTTTTCCAATAGTGTACTTAACATGCACCAACTGGTTTCTTTGAAGTCTTACATTTCAGACAACATTGTGTTATACTGAAAAATTTATAAAAATATTGTTATTTTAAATTCTAGTTAATGTCTAGTCATTGTATAGGTGAAAATGAACATAAATAACTACGATATGACTGTATATGTTTGTTAAATATCATCACAATTATCCATTAAGGATTAGATTCTTAAAATAAGAGTGAATCCGATTTTAAGCATGAAATACTCTAATATTTCTTAAATGTCATTTTATCATGTTTTGATGGAGAACCATTTTTTAAACTAGATTTTGAACCTTATATATTCTATTTTACAAAATAAACTTTTTCTTTAGAATTTGAATATCAAAATTTACATTGGATAAATTTTTGGTAATTTGATGATAATGTTCATTTTTAATGAATAGTAAAAAATACCGCATTTTAAGTCGCACTTTCTGTTTCATCTAATTTATTTGTATAGTAATATTGTATATTTAATTGTTTTTAAAGTGTAATAGGATTATATTTTTATTTTTTAATCCATCTTTGGTCATTGGTATTTATTTCATTTTTAAATCAGACTAAAACACCTATCAATATTTTGATTTTTATTACTTCTTAAAAACCCACTTTTGGGTTTTGACCACAGGGATTAATTTTAAATTAATTAATACAACATCTATGTTTTGAACATTGGAAAATGGGATCCATATTTGGAATTAGGAGGTCCATATTCTGTAAATAGGTGCATTTTTTTATTAATTATGAATAGTAACTTTATAACTTATTTTATTTACCATGGTTAAAGGGTAAATCTGTTAAATAAGGGAGAATTAAAAAAATTTAATAATACTAGACTCCCCTAAAACATGTCCAAGTCCTATTGGAGGGGATATTCCTAACCATGGGCATCTTTGGGACGATTTTGGGACCCCATAGAGCCAATTTGATGTGAAAATTACATTTTATAAGAATTAATTTAATGTAACGAAAAATATAACACAAACATGTAATTATTTATAAAACCATTTTTATTTGGGGTTATATAAGTGATATATTGGTCTATAAATATTAATTATAAATATAAAAAAAATTTCTAAATCTTGATATCTTATTTATAATTATTATATGTTAGATAAATATATTTAATTATGACCTAATGATGATGTAGTGAATGATTTATTAATGAAGAATTCAAATAAATGATATTATAAATGTTAAAATAAATTTAATATGGTTATTTAGATGTCATCCAAGAATTTTATTGATTATATGGATATAATATATTTTATTCAATTCTTTTTTTATAGATTCATGTTGTTATGAATTTTTAAAAAAGTCAAGTATGAATACTTCCAAAAATTGATATAATTCATAACTTATAATATAAAATAGTTTATTGAATTTTATAAATTCCTAAAAATAAATGATTTTGAAAAATGGTTGTGATATGTCTTAAATTTTATTAACGACTCTTTCATTTTAAATTTTTCATGTTTTGATAACTATTTTTATTCTCAAAATGATTAATGCTTGATAAAACGGTAAGAGTAAAAAAGGGTTATTTAAAAAAGACAAGGATTAAAAATATCCAAAACTGGTATAATTCTTATTGTATGATTTTATTTATGCATATATTCATCTTCTCATCAATATAACTGAATTTAGACTCATTTTTAATCGAAATATAATTTATAATAATTAATATTTCTAGACTTTCTTAAATTTCCCATCATCGCTCTTATAAAATGACACCACATATACTAATTTAATAACACCTCTCAAGACTCATGTCTCATAAAAATTCTGCCCAAATAAGTTCCCAATATTCCTAAATTCCTTCTAAAATCCTTACCATTGTCAAAAGGAAATTAATGAAACTATTTTGGATAAAATTCAAGGGATTTACATGTTTTAATTGGTAGAGTCTTCTCCGAAGTTCCATCCCTTTATTTTACATATACACACCCTATTAAAAAATTATTCTATAATTACAAAAAAATCACCCTAAATATACCTGTATTGTTTTGTGACAATGATTCTATCTATAGTTACACACACCTAAATTTAATGGATATGAACATACACTTTCTACGGACGGCGAACTAATGCCTTCCAAAACGATGATTGTTCAATTTTCCCCTACCACCGTTCATGGGGAACATTATGATGGAACAATATATATATATATATATATATATATATATATATATATATATATATATTTGTGTGTGTGTGTGTATGTGATATGTATTATATTTATATTGTATTTATTATTCTATATTTTTCACTCTGATAATACCTTTACGCTATCCAAAATTTGTGAATAGGATAACTTCTTTTGAGGATGTGTGGACTACCGCCCCCTCATGGAGATTTAACGCATTCATGCCATACATGGAACGTATAAAGGATGGATTAAATGAACATATGTCACATATATAAAATATTATATTATACTAGAATTATATTATAACTATGTATCATTTAGATTTCATAGAATTTAATATGAAAAATAAATGAAAGTAGCCTTAATGAGTACATACGGCTTACCATCTCCAGAAATGGTGCATTCCATATTTAATCTCATAATATTATGGAATATTATATATACATATATACTAGATATATATGATATTTAATACATGAATAATATTTTTGAGATTATGGAAGTTCAACCACATGGACAATTTCTAATTATTTCAAGTTCATTTTCCTCTCAAGTACAGAATATCGATAAAATATCCAATATGAACATAAATAATTTTGAAATTTTTATAACACTAAGATAAGTAATATAAAATTATTAAAAATATTGAAAAAGGTTCTAAACTAATTAGAATGTGACATATGTTTTTTATTCATAAATATAAATATTGAATGAGAGAAGTCCGACTCAAGGTAAGGGAACCTTTCACCCTCATCTTTTAGTCAAAGACTTATTTTATGTAATGTATGTTAATTTCCATTTTATTATGATGGGATATGATATTATATATCATTATTTTTGTATTTTCTTCCATGTGATGTCAGACCCTATTATATCTCTCATCACCCCATTTTTGTAATATTTATGTGACGTTGTTAGGCTGTCAAATTTTTATAAGGGAACCTCAAAACTGAATTTCCACCCATTGAGTTTTACGCATAATTAATTGATTATATTACAAAATTATTATGTGTGGAATAACTGAATATTTATTAATTTTATAATTTCTACTTTCCTTTTATGCGGATACACTATTTCTATACATAGTCACCCCATTTATAAATTCATTTGTCATTTATAAGAACTATGTTCAGAAAATTATAGCTCAATCTCCATTCATTGAGATAAATATCCATCTCATTTGTTTTTTTTTCAAAGAATGTTTGTGAATTATCACTGATTTTTTTAAACATAATATCCACTTATATTGGGTCCATTTATATTTTTAAAACATAATTATTTAATTTATTAATATTTAATCTAATGATATGATCTTTATAAGGGACGTAATCTCAATCTCATTTCGTTGAGGCATATTATGGTTTATATGTGACCTTATTTTATAAAATGTATAATTATACCTTTTTTCATTTGATATAGTTCAATGGTTTTCAAAAGAAATGTTTTTTCTATGAATCGTTTTACTAAATGATAAAAATAATGTTTCTTTTTAATGTATGCGGTGACAACAACTATTCCTCCACAACAACCATTATTTGATTTTTCACTTCCTTAACATAATGTAATGTTTTTAAATGGATAATAAATACCATATACCCTTTTAATATATTTTGGTATTGAAAATGGTTTTTTAAAGCATTGAATATGTTAATATCATGAAATGATATATTCTGATTGCAATATAGACATGTTAATTTTTTTTATTCTTGTTTTATTTGTTATGATTATGTTATTTATCTTGGGAATTTCTTATATATACATGTGGTTCCATGATAACCTTTGGTAGGTGAGATCAATATTTCTCTCTAATTAATAGGATAATGTGATGGAGGTAAACTTTAATGTTTCTCTGAAGAGATTTAGGGAATATACTATGATGGGTATTCAAAACATAACTCTCTATGTAGTTGTGAAAGATTCAATGTTAGTATTTTATGGATTCCACAAGTTACCTTTATGATTTATGATTTCTATGTATTATTCATAAATATTATTTTTTTCATGATGTATGTTATAGAACATATGTTTTATCTTTGAATAGTATGGTATCTTTGATCTGTATGCATTAATAGACTAACGTTTTATTTCCGAATCATACATCCCATAATGAGATTTTTATGCTAATCCCATGCTTTTGAAATGTTTTTCACATGGTATAAGGAAGGGTATGTTAAAGGAAGGCTTCCAGAATATTTTTATCCAAAAAATAATTCTTGTTTTTATTTTAGTATTATTATTATTGATATAAAATTGGATAATGTAGATGTGTCTACTTTGTAATTTTTGAGATGTAATTGTAATAGTTATAGCCTAATTATATAAAAAACATAACCTAAAAAAGACCTTAATTTTAATTTTTTATATAACTCAAGAATATGAAATGTTTTATGTTGGTGCCTTATAGTTGGTATCAAGGTTGTCATAGGTAATATTAGAGGTTAGGGTGTCATCTGGGTGTAGTAATGGATCCCATATATCCAAGAAAGTTAGTATTGTAACACCCCGAGATTTTATATTATTTTAATTTCATTAATGTCTTTTGTTGTATGCTACACCAAGATTACCTTGCGCTATACGCAACACCGTATTATCTTGCAGTATACGCAACACTATTCTTGGATCGTGTTACACAAAATTTTGATAATAGTTATTCTACGCAACATTGAGTATATATATATATATATATATATTCAATGTATAAATGAAATATGGTTGGATTCTGTTATACGAAACAATGAAGGATTCTTGCACAACACGCAACCCTGACTTGTCTTGCATTACACGCAATCGCGACCTTCCTCGATAGCATGTGTTGTATGCAATACCGGGTTTTACTAAACAATGATATATTATTATAATATTATTATGAACTAGCCGTTATGAATAGTATTAAATAAATTTTGAATTTTATAACATTATTATTCATCTTACACATTTTCTAGAACATGGTATAAGAACAAAATAAATTTTTCAGGTAAAATAAGTATTTTTCAAAAAATGCAGTTTTGCCGCCTTTTGATGGCACACCTACTTTAAATCTAGTTTTTGACATGTTTATAATTTCAATTTGAAAAAATAAAATTCTTCTTTGGAATCAAGAAATAAAAATTTACTTTGGATAAATTTTTCATATTATTCTGGTAACTTTCATATTTTGATGAATAATAAAAACACACTATATTTTAATTAAAAACAACTTTTTTCATCGCAATAATTTATATGGTTAAATTATAATATTGAATGGTTTAAAAGTATAAATAGAATATATTTTTACCATTTAATATAATTTATGTCATTATCATTGATTGTACATTAAATTCATAGGTTAAATCAATTCAATCTTTTGCAATGTTTTAAAGAAAAACCCATTTTCTTTCGACAATGGGATTAATTTTAATTTAATTTCTGCAACTTTGGTGTATTTAATTTGGAAAAATGGATTCCACATTTGGAATCAGTGGGTCCAATTTATGTTATTAAGCTACTTTTTATTTTTGGGAATTTTGAATAGTAACTACGGTAAATTTTATTTACCATAGTTAAAGGTCAATCGGGTAATTAAGAGTAAATCTAATATTATAAAATTATCCTAAAACATGCCAAAATTCTATTGGATGGATAAAAGTAGACTCATATAACATAAGGGTCGTATTAGATTCATTTTATGGACTTTTGACCATGAAAATAATTTAATTATTATTAAAACCAAAGAAAGTGACAACATGTCACTCTCTTAAATATTTTAAGTATAATAATTTTAATTTAGTGATAAACATCATAAAACTTAGAACATGAATAGTCTCCAGAAATATAATAAAATTATATACATCATGATAATTTATTTATAATTTTTAGGGATTATATAAATTCCATTAATGGTGATACATTAATGATACAGAAATTATTTATTAAGTGGAAAATAAGTAATATAGTTTTTATTGAAATACTAATACCCATTAAAAAGCCCACAAACCTGTCCGAAACTTATTGGTAGTGTATATATACACCTTAATCATACAATGACTTTATATATAACCGTTTGGAGCCTTATAGAAGTGATTATGACACTTATATTATTTTATTTAAAATGATGCCAAAGTTGTCACCTTCATAATTTAATAAATATAACAATTTAAATATTGTTATTTTAAGATGATAAATTCGTGTAAAATTATTATTGTGAAAGGTAATAGATTTATCTGCATCATAGGATTTTATTTTTAATTTTTATGCAACAAATAAGTATATTAAATAATTATACAAAAATGTTGTAGTAATTATTTTATTAAGAGATAAACCAAATAAATGGTTTTAAAAATAATAAAATAAATATTATATGAACTATTTAATGTGATCCACTAATTTTATAGACACATATGACCTTTTATGAATCTATTAAAGCTTTTAGTTCGAACATATCTTCTGTATATATATTTTATTTAAATTCAAATAAATGAATAGTGTCAAAATTGACACTATTGTTATTTTATAAAAATAACATATTATAAAATTGTTTAAAAATCACAAAAATATTTAAAAATTATATATTTAAATTTATATGGTCTATAATATTATAAAGTAACCAATTATGGAAAATTCACAACTAATAAGTAATTATTTGTTATAATTTAAAATTTAGAATTTTATTACCACAAATAAACTTAAATAGATTAAATAAGGATAAATCAAAATGATAAGGTTTACAATAAGATCCAAACATGTATAAATTTGATTGGTTGATGCGATTACAACCCTATCTCATCTAATCTTCGAATATGAGTTATTTTTGGAAGTTTTTAAGTGCGGTTAGATTTATTATAAATTAATATTTTTAAGAATTCCAAAGGTGCCCCTCTCCTCCCTTATAAAAGGGCACCTACTCCCTCTCTTCCTCACACCACATTGAGACTTCATACTCGGCCAAACCCTGCCAAATTCTCTTCTACACTTCCCTAGAAACATCCTACAGGTCCTGGTTTTCTTCAAAGACCAATTTTAGTGCCCTAAAAGGAGGTCTCAAAGAGGTGCTTCAAAGATGAGGTAATGTCCGTTACTGATTCTTTCAACTTTATTTCTTCTTACACTTATTCTTCTTAGGTTGTTTCATTATGAAGTAATAACATCAGTATCACTCATATACTGATATGTTATTATAAGTATGAAACGACCCTATTTCACCATCTATCCATCCTATGGAAAACAAAATCACCACGCGTGCGTACGTACGGAATACCGTCTCCACACCGTGGTGTAATCTATTTTCCACCACCACCTTACTTGGATGGGTATAATGGTGTACATAATAACTATATATGATTATTGTAAAGTGATATTTATTCTGAAACAGTATACATACACTCCAATACAATTCCACGATCATGGGAACGATATCATCGCTCGTGCGTACATACGGAATACCGTCTCCACGACGCGATGAGATTCATTCTCCACGTTAACCATTAATGAATAATTATAAAGTATATATAATAAGTAATCATGAAATATATGAAATAATAATGATACTGGATTTATGTGTATATATATGTATTTCATCTACTTAATTCCATTCAACTCAATAAGGAAACGAAAACAGCGTTCATGCGTACGTACGGCCTACCGTCTCTATGAACGGTGTATTTCTTTCCATTTATTGATCTATTATATATATGTATATTCTGAATATATATTATATTTAAATAATGTTTTATATTTTGTAATTAAGTAATCATCATCTATGTAATCATATGAATAATTACAATTCAAAACACGGACGACAAATGAAACGATTTTACCCAAAACGCTTTTAACATGGAATTTACAAAAGAACGGGTAATATAAAGTCATAAGTTAACCATATATGATATCATAACAATGAATATGATTATTTAATAATTCAATGACATTATTTAAATCATTATACATGAGGTTCGGATACGTACGAAGCATATCGGACCTAAGGTAAGGGATAATTTTACAAATCTCATTTTAATCTGAGATTGCTTATTCGAAAGTATTTACTGGGGTTATTTATATCATCCATGTCCATGTTTTATAAAAGTGTTTTCATGTATGATTAAAGTCCTTTTTACGCATTTTTGACTTTTACTACATGGTATGTAAGGAATCTTTCTTTTGTTTACGTTATGAGGTACTTTTTTGACTTTTCCGACAAAAGTATGAGGAGAATGTTATTTTTAACTTATACGACGCAAATGGATTTTTATGGTTTCATAATGCCTAATTTTCATGAATCTTACTCTACATGATTTTTTGACTATTTTCAACAAAATACTTTTATTTTAAAAGTTCATGGAATTTTTTGAAAAGAAAATGATTTTGACGAAGAAAAGATATTTTCCTCAAGAATTCATTTCAAATGTTTTATCAAAACCATTTTCCATCTAAGATGACATTATTTGATATGTGTATGTTTCACGTTTAATGTCTCTGTGATTTACATGGTTCAATTTTTATGATGAAATGTCCATTTATTTTATATGGTTTATGAAATGATGGGATGATGTTTATGAAATCCATTTTATTCTTTGGGTTATGATGAATGTTTTAAGTTTATTTTATGGCACAAGTAAGAATGATTTCACTATGAGATGGGTGGGAACTATATATCCCTCTAATGCATTGGTTAAAGATTGTATATCTCATGAGATAGACATGGCGGGAACGGAAAGTTAAACCAGTTCAGTAATACAGGACTGGAACGAGGAGTGAACTCGATTCAGAAAGGGACTTTGTCCACTAAGATGGTCTTAGCAACAATACCTTGGCTAATATGGAAATCATATTATGTTCTTAATGGTTTCCACAATTACATGCTTTATTCCCATGCTATTTTATCATTCTTAATTTTTCTTTATGATCTATTCCTTACGTACTTCCATGTTTTATGTCATTGCTCAAGCTTTTGATGTTTAAACATTATGTTCATGTTTTTAAGTTCAAATGTATATGGTATGTTTTATTTTATCAATGCTTACCCTTACTGAGCATTTGAGCTCACCATTTTTATGTTTTCTTTTCCCCAGGATATAAAGAAAGGTTTTAGGTATAAAAAAAGGAAGATCTTTATGGGAGATGTTGAAGATCTTTCACCACGATTAGAAAATTACATTTCGAGTTTCCAAAGACACTAAACTATTACGGTCCTTGTGTGTCTATTTTTGTTATGTATTAAGTATTCCGCAAATGTAATGTAATGTCCATGTACGTTAATCTTCGGGTCTCTATAGTTGGTATCAGAGGAAAGGATTAGTCAACCTTTGGAAACTAGGATGTGAGAACTTTAGTGAGATCCCTAGAGATATTTCTAAGGTATGTATAGGGATGTCCCTAAGGATAAGTATACGTATAGGATATAGTACAAGAACTACGGTAACGATCATATAATTTAACCTAAGATGTTAGATATTGAGGATACTCCCCCTTTTCTATGTTGTTTTCCCTAGCATTATTTTTTCCTCTCACACTATTCTTTTTGGGTTTTAGAAAATGGCAGGAAATAGGAAGATTCAAGATAATGGACGATATGACAGACAATGGAATGATATTCTTCATGAGAAACCAAATGAAACGGGATCTGGAAATCCAAACATCGTTATTATTCCTAATCAGCAATCTCATAATATGATTAATAATCTCAACTTTGGTAAGTTTCCCGACTCAGATAATAAGAGAAAGATGGAGTTTCATGATGATCATATAGGAAAGAAAGTTCAATTTCCCTCATGTAAATCATGTGGGAAGAGGCATCATGGAAATTGTTTCAAAGGAACTGGAAGATGCTTTGGGTGTGGTAAAGAAGGACACAAAGCCAGTAAGTGCAAAGGAAAAGGTTCAGTTAACACCATGGACAAGGATAATGGTATTGCTACAATAACGATTAGATGTTTTAAATGTGAAATTTATGGGCATTATGAAAACCAATGCCCTAATGGAAAATCTCATGAAGAGAATCAACACGGTCATATGGGTAGTATTTATGTGGATAATGATTAGGAGACTACAAATGATATATGAGCTGAAAGAAGTGTTGAAGCTCAGTCAGTTGTTTTAGAAGGTAGTGGAATGATTGTATGTTTATCGAGAGTTATGTTGTATAGTTAATGGTACTATGGAATAAAGAATCATCTAAGGATTGTTACACTATTGTTTTTCCTAAAAGTATTTGAAAGTATATGTTGAATGGTACCAGTAACCATGGAAGGTTATTCAGATATTTTTGTAAAGTAGATGATATGCGCATAATGAAGGAATAAGAAGATAATGAGATGTTTGACTGTATTCATGAGCTCATGATTGATATAAGGACTAAGTGATATCATGGTTTGAGTATATATAATTTTGAGGATTTTGGTATGTGGAAAGTGTTAACTTTTAACTGCATTCATGTTTTCACTAAGGTTCAATGGGTATTCATTTCTCAAGAGAATACATGATTAAGGCCTTCGAATGTTTGGAATGTGACCAACAAGACATATCTGATGATATATGGGGATCAACGATGGTATTAAATCTCTGGTAATCGTTTTCACTATATTATGAGAGTGGACTGCAGTATTATGGATAAGACTAAATATTGGAATGGATTATGTTGGACATAAGTTAGTATTGTTTAAGGATAGAAGTTTTTTCGATATTATAGTAATATAGTTTTAGAAAAAGGACAACCTGCAGGACGGGCGACAGCCCATCGCGTCGGACAAGGCTGTGGGAATCGAACCCACAACCGAAGTGCGACTGGCCTTTATCGCCTACCACTGGCCTACAGGAAGTCCCTGGTTAGTAGAAACTAGTTTTATTTTATTAAGAGGTATGATATATGTAGTATAAGTTCATTTTTGGAACCATATATGATTAATCTAGCCATAAGATGGACTTATAACTTTTGCTAACCTTTTGTTTGAAAGAGACGGAATGACCCATCATTCTATCACATGATCTGCTAACACATCACGAATAACAAATTCAATTTCATTTCTTTAAGGGATGAAGTGTAAATTGTTCAATTCACGAACAATAGTGAGATTGTACCAAAATCATATAAGTATTTCTTTTAATTAATAAACTTTAGGGAAATGATCTTGAAAACCAAAAATGTTGTCCTAGTTCCCTTATATCCGATGAATCAGATGGTACCTTAGATCATCACAAATCTATAGCTTTGTGATTGTTGGCTTTTTCATAGCCATGTTCTCTACCACTCTCCATCAGAACTTGATGGTTAGATTTTTCTTCCATATCCATATTTTCACCTATGTTCTCCTAAGTGGAAACCTAGTGATGAGTTTATTTGGGAAACCGTTACATTTCATACTTTAGTTTTTAAAGCCATGTTTTGGTATTCCTTTTTACGATGTGGGTTTCTATTAAACAAACTTTCGAGTAGTAAACCATTTATAACCCCGACGAATTTTGAGGGCGAAATTCATTTTAAGGGGGGTAGAATGTTACAACCCGAGATTTTATATTCTTTTAATTTTATTAATGTATTGTGTTGTATGCTACACCAAGATTACCTTGCGCTATACACAACACCATATTAGCTTGCAGTATACGCAACACTATTCTTGGATCGTGTTACACACAATTTTGATAATAGTTATTCTACGCAACATTGAGTATATATATATATATATATATTCAATGTATAAATGAAATATGGTTGGATTCTGTTATACGAAACCACTAAGGATTCTTGCACAACACGCAACACTGACTTGGCTTGCATTACACGCAATCGCGACCTTCCTCGATAGCGTGTGTTGTACGCAATTCCAGGTTTTACTAAACAATGATATATTATTATAATATTATTATGAACTAGCCGTTATGAATAGTATTAACTAAATTTTGAATTTTATAACATTATTATTCATCTTACACATTTTCTAGAACATGGTATAAGAACAAAATAATTTTTTCTGGTAAAATAAGTATTTTTCAAAAAATGCAGTTTTACCACCTTTTGATGGCGCACCCACTTTAAATCTAGTTTTTGACATGTTTATAAGTTCAAATTTGACAAAATAAAATTCTTCTTTGGAATCAAGAAATAAAAATTTACTTTAGATAAATTTTTCATATTATTCTGGTAACTTTCATATTTTAATGAATAGTAAAAACACACTATATTTTAATTAAAAACAACTTTTTTCATCGCAATAATTTATATGGTTAAATTATAATATTGAATGGTTTTAAAGTATAAATATAATATATTTTTACCATTTAATATAATTTATGTCATTAGCATTGATTTTACATTAAATTCGTAGGTTAAATCAATTCAATCTTTTGCAATGTTTTAATGAAAAACCCATTTTCTTTCGACAACAGGAGTAATTTTAATTTAATTACTACAAATTTTGTGTATTGAATTTGGAAAAATGGATTACATATTTGGAATCAGTGGGTCCAATTTATGTTAATAAGCTACTTTTTATTTTTGGGAATTATGAATAGTAACTACGGTAAATTTTATTTACCATAGTTAAAGGTTAATCGGGTAATTAAGGGTAAATATAATATTATAAAATTATCCTAACACATGAAAAAATTCTATTTTATGGCTAAAAGTAGACCCATATAACCTAAGG
Source organism: Viscum album (assembly GCA_963277665.1). Classification (NCBI taxonomy): domain Eukaryota; kingdom Viridiplantae; phylum Streptophyta; class Magnoliopsida; order Santalales; family Viscaceae; genus Viscum; species Viscum album. Next base: position 29,055 of record CAUJRU010003250.1, read on the forward strand.
GTCGGATTAGAATCATTTTATGGACTTTTGACCATGAAAATAATATAATTATTATTAAAACCAAAGAAAGTGACAACATGTCACTCTCTTAAATCTTATAAGTATAATAATTTTAATTTAGTGATAACCATCTTAAAACTTAGAAAATGAATAGTCTCCATAAAGCTAATAAAATTATATACATCATGATAATTTATTTAGAATTTTTAGGGATTAAATAATTGTCATTAATGGTGATACATTAATGATACAGAAATTATTTATTAAGTGGAAAATAAGTAATATAGTTTTTATTGAAATAATAATATCCATTAAAAGGCCCAAAAACCTGACCAAATCTTATTGGTAGTTTATATATACACCTTAATCATCCAATTACCTAATATATAACCGTTTTGAGCCTTATAGAAGTGATTATGACACTTATATTATTTTATTTTAAATGATGCCAAAGTTGTCACCTTCATAATTTAATAAATATAACAATTTAAATATTGTTATTTTAAGATGATAAATTAGAGTAAAAGTATTATTATGAAAGGTAATATATTTATCTGAATCATAGGATTTTATTTTTAATTTTTATGCAATAAATCAGTATATTAAATAATTATACAAAAATGTGGTAGTAATTATTTTATTAAGAGATAAACCAAATAAATGGTTTTAAAAATAATAAAATAAATATTATATGAACTATTTAATGTGATAAACTAATTTTATAGACACATATGACCTTTTATGAATCTATTAAATCTTTTAGTTCGAACATATCTTCTGTATATATATTTTATTTAAATTCAAATAAATGAATAGTGTCAAAATTGACACTATTGTTATTTTATAAAAATAACATATTATAAAATTGTTTAAAAATCAAAAAAATATTTAAAAATTATATATTTAAATTTATATGGTCTATAATGTTATAAAGTAACCAATTATGGAAAATTCACGACAAATAAGTAATTATTTGTTATAATTTAAAATTTATAATTTTATTACCACAAATAAACTTAAATAGATTAAATAACGATAAATCAAAATTATAAGGTTTAAAATAAGATCCAAACATGTATAAATTTGATTGGTTGATGTTATTACAACCCTATCTCATCTAATATTAGAATATGAGTTATTTTTGGAGGTTTTTAAGTGGGTTTAGATTTATTATAAATTAATATTTTTAAGAATTCCAAAGGTGCCCCTCTCCTCCCTTATAAAAGGGAACCTACTCCCTCTCTTCCTCACACCACTTTGAGCCTTCATGCTCGGCCAACCCCTGCCAAATTTTCTTCTCCACTTCCCTAGAAACATCCTAGAGGTCCCGGTCTTCTTCATAGACCAATTTTAGTGCCCTAAAAGGAGGTCTCAAAGAGGTGCTTCAAAGAAGAGGTAATGTCCGTTACCGATTCTTTCAACTTTATTTCTTCATCCACTTATTCTTATTAGGTTGTTTCACTATGAAGTAATAACATCAGTATCACTCATATACTGATATGTTATTATAAGTACTAAACAACCCTATTTCACCATCTATCCATCCTATGGAAAACAAAATCACTACGCGTGTGTACGTATGGAATACCGTCTCCACGCAGTGGTGTAATCTATTTTCCACCACCACCTTACTTGGATGGGTATAATGGTGTACATAATAACTATATATGATTATTTTAAAGTGATATTGATTATGAAACAGTATACATACACTCCAATACAATTCCACGATCATGGGAATGATATCATCGCTGGTTCGTACGTACGGAATACCGTCTCCACGACGCGATGAAATTCATTCTCCACGTTAACCATTCATGACTAATTATAAAGTATATATAATAAGTAATCATGAAATATGTGAAATAATAATGATAATTTATTTATGTGTATATATATTTATTTCATCTACTTAATTCCATTCAACTCAATAAGGAAACGAAAACAGCGTTCATGCATACATACGGCCTACCGTCTCCATGAACGGTGTATTTATATCCATTTATCGATCTATTATATATATGTATATTCTGAATATATATTATATATAAATAATGTTTTATATTCTGTAATTAAGTAATCATGATCTAAGTAATCATATGAATAATTACAAGTCAAAACACGGACGAAAAATGAAACGATTTTACCCAAAACGCTCTTTAACATGGAATTTACAAAAGAACGGGTAAAATATATAGTCATAAGTGAACCATATATGATATCATAACAATGAATATGATTCTGTAATAAGTCAATGACATTATTTAAATCATTATACAGGAGGTTCGGATACGTACGAAGCATATCGGACCTAAGGTAAGGGATAATTTTGCAAATCTCATTTTTATCTGAGATTTCTTATTCGTAAGTATTTACTGGGGTTATTTATATCATCCATGTCCATGTTTTATAAAAGTGTTTTCATGTATTATTAAAGTCCTTTTTATGAATTTTTGACTTTTACTACATGGTATGTAAGGAATCATTCTTTTTTTTACGTTACGAGGTACTTTTTTGACTTTTCCGAAAAAAGTACGAGGAGAATGTTATTTTTAACTTATACGGCACGAACGGATTTTTACTGTTTCATAATGCCTCATTTTCATGAATCTTACTCTACATGATTTTATGACTATTTTCAACAAAATACTTTTATTTTAAAAGTTCATGGCATTTTTTGAAAAGAAAATGATTTTGACGAAGAAAGAATATTTTCCTCAAGAATTCATTTCAAATGTTTTATCAAAACCATTTTCCGTCTAAGATGACATTATTTGATATGTGTATGTTTCACGTTTAATGTCTCTATGATTTACATGGTTCACTTTTTATGATGAAATGTCCATTTATTTTATATGGTTTATGAAATGATGGGATGATGTTTATGAAACCCATTTTATTCTTTGGGTTATGATGAATGTTTTAAGTTTATTTTGTGGCACAAGTAAGAATGATTTCACTATGAGATGGGTGGGAACTATATCTCCCTCCAATGAATTGGGTAAAGATTTTATATCTCATGAGATAGACATGGCTGGAACGGCAAGTTAAACCAGTTCAGTAACACATGACTGGAACGAGGAGTGAACTCGATTCGGAAAGGGACTTTGTCCACTAAGATGGTCTTGGCAGCAATGCCTTGGCTAATATGGAAATCATATCATGTGCTTAATGGTTTCCACAATTACATGTTTCATTCCCATGCTATTTTATCATTCTTAATGTTTCTTTATGATCTATTCCTTACGTACTTCCATGTTTTATGTCATTGCTCAAGATTTTGATGTTTAAACATTGTGTTCATGTTTTTAAGTTCAAAAGTATATGGTATGTTTTATTTTATCCATGCTTACCCTTACTGAGCATTTGAGCTCACCCTTTTTATGTTTTCTTTTCCCCAGGATATAAAGAAAGGTTTTAGGTAGAAAAAAAGGAAGATCTTTATGGGAGATGTTGAAGATCTTTCACCACGATTAGAAGATTACGTTCTGAGATTCCAAAGACACTAAACTATTATGGTCCTTATGTGTCTTTTTTTGTTATGTATTAAGTATTGCGCAAAAGTAATGTAATGTACATGTACGTTAAGCTTCGGGTCTCTACAAGTATCTTATGGAAAATTTCAGAGGGTTATGGTAAAATAGGTTTTTTGGATAAAAACATGAACAATGGAAATATAATGAGGTTGATGGATTAAAGAAATATAAAACTTTTTTTGTTATCATTACCCTATAGAGAATTCTATTTTTTAATTATAATATTTCATTTCATGTTTATGTGTTGATTATTTTTAGTAGATTAAGGATCACTTAACAAGATGGATGGAAAGAGATCTTTATCAGCCTTTATATCCCTTTCCAATGATTTGATCATCACTATTATGAAAAATTCAAGGTCAACATATTTTGACATCTTGTTGAGTTTTTAAATAACCTGTAATAAATTGATTGATCTATCCAACACCTACTCATTTCTGAAACATTTTTAAGGTCCATGGTATGTTTTTAATATGACTTCACGATTTCAACTTTACCACTCTATTGAAAAGTGAAGTTGTATAAGGGGAGTGAATTTTTACTTCTTTAATGATTGAAAACTTGGCAAAAGAGGAATAAAACATCCTGAAGATCATGATATCTGGATCCAAGTTATGATTTATTTTCTTATACATAACAAATGAAGCATTATTTTATTGTGATTTATAAATTATGTGGATATTAGAAATGCAGGAATTATGTATTAATAAATAAAGTTGATGTGAATAGTTAATGGATTATGAAGTGCGATGCATGAGTAAGACATCTACATACAAGGGATTCAAGAGTAATGATAAATTTTAGGATGATGAAATTATTAACTGTTTTTATTATATTTTGATGACGGGATTACTTTGGAATAATTTCTCTAAATTGTGTAACCCTGATGTTTGATATGTGAAAATGATATTCAAAGAAGAATTTACTTTTATTTTATAGACATAATGGATATCCTTAGGGATTCATATGATATTTTTTGGGGGTGATTAATGGTTATTACATTTTGGGATGCAAAATGATAGGTTTTAGAAAACCTCTAAGGATAATACAGGTAATAGTAATTTTTTAGGAAATTATATATTTTTTAGAATGTTATAAGAATGATATTGTTTTATAAAAAGGACAACTCCTATGATGGTTGACAACCTATCGTGTCTTACAAGGATATAGGAATCGAACCCACAACTAAAGGGAAACAGGGTTCCATCCCCTACCACTAGCATAAGAGGATTCCATAGATAGTATGACATATTCTTTTTAGTTTAATTATGTTACCGATCAAGAATAATTTTATTTCCGAACATATTTTTTTCAAATGGATATCTTTAGTATAGGAAAATTGTTTTTTTGATTAATTGATAGATGTTATTTTTGAAAACATTATCTATTTTGGGAACACTATATTCCTAATGAAAATAGAATACATGGGATTTAATTTGTGGTGTTATGGTTGAAATATTTTTTTGGAAGAATCTATTTTTTATTGTGTACAAATGGATATTCAGGTTATTTTGGGAAAATTAATAACCTATCATAGAGAATATTTGATTAGGTTAATTAATTTTAAGTATGAGACCTTAATAGTATTTGATGTTATTTTTAATTAAATGTTACGAATTATCATGGATGATAATGTGATCTAATCCTTAGGAATTGTTGATTTCAATCATAGTTGAGTTATTTTGAAGAATTATAAGAACAAATTTGTATTGAATTGTCATTGGTGAACTTTCTTTATTTTTTGTTGAATTTTTAAAATTTAGAGTAGTAATTATTTTAATAAAGGATTATCCTTTTTGGGGATTATCTGATATCGTACTAAACACTTTGGTATTGGGTGATGTCTAAATATATGGTAAATATGATGTTCATTTTTTCAGATTATGTGATTCTCTATAATTTGATTATAGTGCTTCAAGTGTTACCAATTCATCTTGAATACTCATCATTTGGAGAAAATATGAGTTTGTGGTATAATTTTATTAAATGATGAAACACTATTGTAAAAGTATGTATATAACCTTATTTTCTTAGTTGATCTCATAAATAAATTCTGCAACATTATGAAAAGTAAAATAAAACAAAAATGTTTTCCATTTACTTTTCCTACTAGGGAGTCAAATACCGTTTAAACTAACACATGTTTGTGATTTTCTTATGGTTAACCATCTCTTGATCAAGTTTTCAATCACTTGCCATTTGAACATTATGGTTATTTTCTCTTCCATATCCATGTTATCCTATATGGAATCCTAGTATGTGTTATCTCTAGTGACCTTTGTACTTCTCTTTCTTTATTTTAAAGTAATATTTTTATTGACTTTTTTCGATGTGGGACATTCAATGGTGTTTTTGAGCACCATTTTAAAACATAAAGAATGAAATTTACAAAAGGGGGAATGGATGAAATGACCTGGGAATTTATAGAAGAATACATTTTTCATTTATATTAATATTTAAAAATAAAATTTTATTTTTAAATCAAATGGAATGTTTTTCCTGAAATCATACTCAAAAGGAAACAATGTGTTTCTTTTAAATCGTACGTTGCAAACAACGTGGAGTTATATTGAAAAATAACATAATAATATTGTTATTTTAAATTGTAGATAATGCCTAGCCATTGAATTGGTGAAAATGAACTAAAATAACTATAATATGATCATACATGTTTGTTAAATTTCATTACATTTATCCAATAGATTTTATAGGCATAAAATAAGAGATAATATAATTTTAAGCATTAAATTAAATAATATTTTATAAATATTCATTTTACATCCTTTTGATGGTGAACCGTATTTAAATCTAGTTTTTGACACAATTATTTGCTCTATGTGACAAAATAAACTTCTTCTTTAGAAGAAAAACATTAACTTTTTTCTTCGATAAATGTAACAACCGAAAAATTCTACACATAGTTTTAATAAAAATATATTTTATTAAATGGAAATAATTATAATTAATAGAAAATAAAATATTTTAATGATAATTTTCTATAAAAATATATAATAAGTATAATCAAGGGTTTTAATAAAATTTATAATTATGAGTTAATTATAAATTTTTGGTATACTTTTCAAATTTATTATCTTGAAACGAATATTAAAAAATTGCTATATTAATTTAATTATTTCTTTCAATATATTTTTTAATAATTTATTTTAGATGAATAATTCCTAAAATTTAATGATACAATGGTTTATAAATGTCTTATAGTTATTTTGATATATTAAAATAAGAAAATAATTTATAGATATGTTTTAAAATGTAATTAGATGAAATTATATAAATTTTATCTAAATAATTAATATACAAATATAATAAATATTTTTTTTATAAATTTTGATTTTAAAAATATAATTTATATGATATTATAATAATAAAGTATGAATAAATTATTTGAATATTATATGTTAAACATATAATTTTTATTTATGAAAGTAAAAATAATAATTATATAATAATAATTATTATTTAATTAAATAAAAAAGAGGGAAAATGTTGGTGAGAAGTCTGTAGAACCCCATCGACAAGCAAGGTCGTGCTTAAGGTTTTCAGATGTGTGGCCTGATATTTGAGATAAGAGTTCATCGAATCAGGCCATGTTGCAGCACTAGGGGGATCTCGAGCAGGGATCTGAGAAGGTCATAAAATAGTTGGAGTCAATGGATTCAGGGTTTAGGTCGCACCGATTCGATTCGGGGTGTCAAAACCGAGTGCGATGATGGGATTTGACCATGGTGAATTGGTGTTGGAAGGGGAGTTGTGATCAAGGTCTGAGCAGCGTCGGTGTAGGGTTCCAATCACAGTTGGTGATCCCAATTAATGAAAATATGATGTTTCAGTCTTCTCCAACCTAATATGGTTGGGTTTGATTTGTGGAATCTCGATTATCCTTTTGTTAGACTCTAGTTATTGTCATTTTGGTTTGTCCAAATTAGTTTGGTCCAATTCTTTCAACATTTTCATATCAAAATTTTATCTGCTATATAGGATTTGATTATGTTTCATGTCACCTATTTTAATATGTCTCTCTCATATGTTAATTTTATCCATTTTATTGTGGTAATTTTTTCAAATATATTTTTCCTTGGATTTTGTTTCGTAAAAATATTCATAAATGCAATTTTATAATATTGTTTTCCTTGTTATGCACTGGTCCTGAGTTTATTTTCAGTTGAATATTTTTTATTGTATGTTCATGTAGAGAATTATAATTCCTTACTAATCATGGACTACAAACTTATGATTCTGTGAGTTTGGGCTATAAAAGATAAATTTTTGGGTTTGAAAATTCATATTTGAGGGAAACCCATTATAGAGTCCACTAAAACATATTATTTATGTTCCTGGTAAGGGAATTAACATGTATTTTTACGGTAAAACTTTTTCTTTAAGGTAGTCTACTATTTATTTATTGCCACTGTGATGAATTTATTATTGGGTTTGTGTTCTACGCTACATCTGTACATTATTGTGTTCACAATTGTGCACTCTGATAACTCTTTCATTTTTATGTCTGTTGTTACTAGGTGTTAAACCAGAAATATGTGCTTCTAGTTTTAATTTTATAAAAGGATTATCTTTAGTTATTTATTTATACATGTTAATTTTATTACTAAATTTATTTAGTATATGTTTTATTATTATTATGGAGTTTAAGGGTATGATTTTTTTTCATCAACTGAAATAATTTATAAGATATATATATTTATATGTAGACATACATATATATATATCGTGTATTGTATATCAATTTTTAGAACTTATAAATGAACGAAAGATTATATATTTATGATAATCCGGATATAATCACAAAAAACTCATTAACTCTTGTTTTGATTCCTGATGTTGTAGTGAGTTTAATTATATTCATATTATATGATGTTCCAAAATAAAACTATCACAAAAATTATGTTTTAATAAATATTCCAGAAAATTCTTTATTGTTAAAAAAAATAATTCGATATCATTTTTGACTGCCAATAAATATTTTCATTTATCGAAATTACTCTAAAACATGTATTTAATCTGTGATGATGAGTGTTACCAATTACATTCCAATACACACACACACATATATATATATATATATGAATTGATTATTTTCATGTTTACAATTTTATCATCAATTTATCATTATGTTTCTAAAAAATGCACATAACATGTTATCACGCCTTATCGATAATATGCGTGTCACGTCTGCATATAAACATGGTCATGAAATTAGACATATCATCGACACTAGTTTCACAATAATAAATTTATGGTATCACATTTCAATGATAAAAGTATTTAATTAATGGTTATATGGATCACATTGAATGTATTTTATTTTAAAATATTCCTTTAAAATTTTATAACATAATTAATTATTACGATCAGTTATGAAAATTGAAATTCATGGAAAAAGGATGGAATATGTTGACAATTTATGAAAAGGTTATGGTTGGGGTATTGGTTGTAACCAATCTCACTAGTGTTATAAATGTTCATATACATACATATATATATTTATATATATCCACTTATATATTTTTTAATGTGGAATTTAATGTAGTGTTATGTTTTCAATGGAAAAAAACTCCGTTGAATATATATATATAAGTAAATCAAGGCTAAAATATTTTTAGATAATCTAGTGATTGATTATTGAAAATACGGAAGGTCATTGGGGAGTGAACCCATCATTTACTAAGTGGGTCATCCCAGACAGCCTTCAGTGATCCAAGTTACCACATAATAGTGTATTGTTTTCAGAAACATGCATATTGTTTTCATAAAAACACTACATTATGATTATTTTTTTTTTTTGAATGTATGTATTTTGTAAAATTAACTAGTATTTTATGTGATAATCAATTTAAAAAATATTTTAAAAATGTTATTTATTTATGTATTTATTAAATTATTTTCAAAGAATATTTTAAAAATTATTTATTATTTGTTTTTAAACCGCTTACATGGAGAATCTAATGGTCACCTCATGTTTAAAATTATTTATTATTAGTCTAGAAGTGTTTTCCGAATGTGTTTTCTTCGCATACAGAGGTAGCGCATGAAGTGACATTGTTTTCCTTTTTTGAAACTCTTATAATTTTTACATATGTATCTTATTCTCTAGAACCTAGACTAATAAATGGTCATCTATTATGAAATGTTTATGGTTGGGTCCTTATAATTTGTATTCGAGGCACGATTTAGACAACTCTAGAGATTGTATTTTTTTCATCTAAGTATTATAGTTTCGAGCTTAGCGGTCTTAGTTATTTAATTCTGAAGATTGAAATTCAAAATTCTGTTTAGTCCGATGAAATGAAATGTGATGACAAAATTATTTTTAAGGGGTGGATAATGTCACATCCCAGAAATTCTAGATATTTTTTTTCATATAAATACATTTTATTAAATCGATTTAATTCAAAATAAGAGAAAAAAATACATTTAAGACAATATTCTTTAAAAAATATAACAATTGGAATTACATTTTTTTATTAAATTTGATTATTTTGAGTTAATTATAAAAATAATTTATAGTTTTCAAATTATTTTTATTAAAATGAATATTTGAAAATAGTTATATTAATTGAATTATTTTCGTTAAAATACTATTTATTATAATATTTTTGATGAATGATTCATAAATTTTGAAGATACGGTATTTTATAAATGTATTGTAATTATTTTGATATATTAAAATAACGGAATAAGTTAGTTATATGTTATGAATATAATTAATAGAAAATTTTAAAATTTTATATAAATAATTAATATAAAAATAAAATAAATTTGTTTTTATAAATATTGATTTTCATAATATGATATATATGAGATTATAATTATAATGTATGAATAAATTTGTTTTATAAAACATATAAATTATAAATTTATTCTTTATATTTAAATTTTTTTAAAACTATTACAATAATAAGTATTAAATTATGACATAATTATTTTAAATAAATGTATTATTATTCTTAGTTTTAAATTATAAATATTGATTTGTCTGATTTTATTTAATATATAAATTTTTAATATTATCTATTATAGTACTTATTATTAAATTTATAATTTTTTTAAAGAAAGTAAAAAATAATAACGATATAATAATAATAATAAGTGAATTGAATAAAAAAGATAGAAAATGATGGGGAGAAGTCTGTGGAACCCCATCGAAAAGCAGGGCCACACATAGGGGTTTCCAAGGTGTGATATGCTATTCGAGAGTTAAATTCATTGAAGCAGGTCGATCTGCGGTGCCGGGAGGATCTCGAGAAATGGTCCGCAGAGGTCACGTAATCGATGGAGTTGATGGCATCGGGGGTTGTGTCACACTGAGTCGAGTTGGGGTGTCGAAGCTGAGCGTGATGGTGGGAATAGACCTAGGTGAATTGTTGCCAGCAGGGGAAGTTCGATCAAGGTCCGAGCAGCGTCTGTGTAGGGTTCTAGTGGCTTTGGGGATCTGAATCCATCAAAATCTAATGTTTCAGTCTTCTCCATCCCAATGAGGTAGGTTTTGATTTGTGGATTCCTAATATTCCTTTTGTTAAACTCCACTTCATGTCATTTGGGGTTGTCCAAATTTTTTTGGTCTGATCCTATAAACAATTTGATATCCAAATCTTATCTAATATCCATTTTTGGTTTCGTTTCATGCCTTTTATTTTAATTGGTCTCTCGGATGTAAATTTCATCTTTTTTTATTATTTTCATTTTGTCAAATAGATTTTTTTCCTTTAATTTTGGTCTGTAAATGTCTCCATGAGTTCAATTTTATAAATCTATTGTCCTTATTATTCTATATTCATGAGATTATTTTCGGTTTAATACTTTGTAGATTCTGTTCCTACAATGATTTATAATTTATCACCCAACACGCATTGCAGGCTTATGATCCCGTGAGTTTTTCCTATAAAAGTCATTTTTTTGGGCGTGCAAATACATTATTAAGGGAAAACCATTTTGGAGTCTACAACAACATATTTTTTTGTTCCAGGTAAGGGGAATAATGATTATTTTTATGGTTAAACTTATATATTAAGGGATTGTAATATTTATTTGCTGCCATTGTGATGGATTTATTCTTTGGTTTGAGTTCTACATTGTGTCTGCACACCATAGCGCTCATATTTGATCACTCGGATAACACTTGATTTTTTTGTTTTTTTGTTACTATGTTTTCAATCTAAAAAATGTGCTTCTAGTTTGATTTTTATGAACATATTTATGTCTTTCTAAATGTAGATTTTATTTTTAAATTTTTTTTATTGATTTTATAATTATAATGTTTTTAAGGGTATGTTTTAATTTCTTCAAATGAATTTAGTTATATGAAATATACATATATATGTACACATATATATTTATATCTCTCTATTCATGTATATCAATTTCCGGAAATTATAAATTAATGAAAGATTATATATTTATGATAACCGGGTTATAAAAGCAAAGAAATCATTAACTCATTTTTTTATTCTTGATGGGGTAGTGAGTTTAATTATTTTATGAAGATATTTTGATCAAGATTGAAATCATTAAAAAATTATGTTTTAATAAATCTTTCACAACATATATTATTTTCAATAATTTTATCTCTATATAATTTTTGAATTCCAGTGAATATTTTCATTGATCGACATTTTTCTCAACCAAGTATTTAATTTACGATGACGAGTGCTTAAAATTCAATGAAAATAAACATGTATATATATATATGGATGAATAGGTTATTTTCAAGTTTATTATTTTATTGTGAATTTATCATCATATTTCTAAAAAAATGGACATAACATGTCATCATGTTTTATCAACAATATGGGTGTCATGTTGGCATATAAACATGGCCATGCAATTATGCATATCATCGACACTCATTTCATTAAAATAAATTTATGTTATCAAATTTCATGGTTTAACTTATGTAATTAATGAGTAATTGGATCACATTGAAGGTATTATATTTTATCTGTTTCCATTAAAATTTTACATCGTAATTAATTTGTATGATCAATTTTGGAAAATGAATTTCCTGGAAAAAAGGATGGAATATGTGGACAATTTATGCAATGATCACGGTATCGCTCTTTGTTGTAACCAAACTCACAAGTATTATGAATGTTCAAATACATACATATATATATTTATATGTATGTAGATATATATTTTTAATGTTTAATTTAATGCAGTGTTTTGTTTTCATTGTTAAAAACTCCAGTGAAAATATATAAATAAGTAAAGAAAGCTTAAATTTTTTTTCAGAAAATCCAGCACTTGATTGTAGTAAATATCGAAGGTCATTAGGGAATGAACTCATTCTTCGCTATGTGGGTTGGCCCAGACACCATTCAGCGATCCAAGTGACATCTCAATTGTTTTTTTTTCAAAAACTTGTGTATTGTTTCCCTAAAAACACTTCATTATGTTCAATGAAATTTTGAACGTAAGTATTTTCTAAAATGACCAACTATTTTATGCCATTAGCAATTTCATTTGGTATTTTAAAAAGGGTGTTTCATTATGTATTTGTTAAATTATTTTCAAATAATATTTTCACAAATTTAGAGAATGTTTTTAAACCACTTAATAGTGATACTTAATTCTCACCCCTTCTACAAAATGATTTTCACAACCCCAGCAGAGTTTTCTGAAGGCACTCGCTTCGCTTATAGAGATAGAGCACGACATGCCTTTTTTGATTTTTTTAAAAATCTAATAATTTTTATTAATTTATATAATTATCAAAGATCTATTCTAGTAAATGGCCCTTTGATATTTAATGTTAACAGTTGGGTCCTTATAATTTTTTTTTGTCATACTCTGATAATGTTAATTTTTTAATGAACAGTGAAATATACTGCATTTTAAGTCAAAACATAATTTTTATCAAATTTATTAATATAGTTAAATTGTATGTTTAATTTTTTTTTAATGTTTAACAGGATTATAATTATATCATTTAATCCAACTTTGGTCATGTAAGTAATTTCAATTTTAAATTGGATATAAACACATGTCAATATTTTGATAGTTATTACTTCTTAAAACCCCACTTTTTGGTTTTGATAATGGGAATTAATTTTAAATGAAATACTGAAATTAATGTGTATTGAATTTGAAAAAATGGATTCCATTTTTGGAATCAAGGGGTTCATATTGTGTAAATTGGTACCCTTTATTTTTAGACGTTGTTAATAGTAACTTCAGTAATTATTTTATTTTCCATTGTTAAAAGGTATATCTGGTAAATAAGGGTAAATAATAATATTATAATAATATTAAACTACACTAACTCGTGTCTTAATCCTATTTTATGTGATATTTCAGACCATGGGCATCCTTGGGTCGTTTTTAGGACCCCATGGAGCCCCTTTGACGTGAAAATTACATTTTATAAGAATTAGTTAAAATTAATGAAAAATATAAAATAAAAATTTATTTTTTATTAAGAAAACATTTATATGAGGTTATTTTGATTCCATCCACTCATATTTTGAATTATATTGACATATTATCTTTTAGTTAATTCCAGTATTTCAATGGGAACAGTTTGTTATGAATTTGTAAAAAAATCTGTTATGAATAATGTCGAAAATTGAAATAATTCATAATATAAAATATAAAATAGCATATTAAATGATATTAAATTAATTAAAATATAAGATTTGGAAAACTGGTTATGATAAGTCTAAAATATTATTAACTAATATTCAATTAGACATATTTCAAGTATTAAAAGCTAATTTTAATTTCAAGGTGTTGAATGTTAGATATAACAGTAAGACTAAACAATAGTTAAATAAAAAGATAATGATTGAAAAGTAAACAAAACAAGTCATATTCTTATTGGATGATTTTATTTCGACTTCTATTCGTATAATATTCTATCTAATTGAATTTTGAAACATTTTTAATCAAAATTGAATTTATTATATACTAATATTTCTTGGTTTTTTTACAGTAACCCACCTCCCTCTTATAAAAGAACACCAACCATACCCATTTAATAACACATATTATGCCTCTTGGATAGTCTAAATTATTCACCAATACGTTCTTGATATCCCTCGTTTCCACCTAGAAGCCTTAACTTGGTCAGAATGCAATAAAAAAATCTTTTTTGCTCAAATCAAAATAAGTTACACGCTTAAGAGGAAACATCTTCTCTAAAGTTCCTTTCCATAAATTTACTTTTTCACACCCTATTCAATTATTATTCATTAATTACATAAAAACACTATTATAGTCATTATACTAGTATATTTTTATGATAATTATTCTATCTTCACTTACAGAAACCTCTATCCAATGGATATGAAAACATTGTTTCTATGGTAGATGAACTACTGCCTCACGAAATGATGGTTGTTCAATATTCCCCTAACACCTCTCATGGTGGCCATTATGATAATAGAATACTGATATATTCTATATATTAAAATTATATTTAATTTATGCTTATATATTTTCCATTATTATAATACCTTTACAATTTCCATAATGTATAAATATGAGAATTTCGTATGAGGAAGTGCCGATTATAGCCCCCTCAAAGTGATATGACTCATTCATTCCATACTTGGAACATATAAAATATGTCATTAAAGAACATTTTAAAAAATATAAAATATTATATTATAATTTAATTATAATATTCCTATTTACATCTCGTTTTCATTCCATTAATTATGAAAAAGAAATGAATGTAGCGTTCATTCGTACGTATGACTTACCATCTCAAATAACTGTGCATATAATTTATTGTCTTCCAATGTTATAGAATATTATTAATACATATTTATAATTTATATATATGATATTTAAAAAATTATTATTATTTTATAGATAATGGAATTTTGACCACATGGACAATTTGATATTATATTGTGTTCATTTTAAATTAACATAAAGAATATTGAAAAAATGTCCATTGTGAATTTAAATATTATGTAATTTTTATAACGTGATAATAAATAAAATAAATTGAATAATAATCTTGAAAAATGTTTTTAAGAAAGTATAAATAATCCTTTGTTTAATATTAAGGAATAAAAATAATGAACAATACAAGTCAGACCCAAGGTAAAGGAACATTTCACCCTCATTTTATAGTCAAAGACTTCTTTTATTATATGTATTATAATTTCTAATTTATTATGTTGGGATAAATAAATATATATCCTTAAATCTATACATATTATGTCCATGTGATGAGATACCCTTTTATCTCTCTCATCAAGTAATTTTTTGAATTTTTAAGTGTCGTTGTTATGCTACCGAATTTTCATAAGGGAACTTCTAAACTCAATTTCCGCTCATTGGGTTTTACGCATACTGAATTGATTATATTTTTTTTTTCAGGATTATGTGTTTAATAACTATTAATTTATTAATGTTAAAATGTACATTTCACTTTTTGTGGATATACTATTTCAACACATAGTCACCCCATTGATAAGTTCTTATGTCATTTATATGAACATTGTAAGTTAAATCATAACTCAATCTACATTCATTGAGTTAAATATCCATGTCATTGGTTTTGTTTTTCCAAGAATATGTGTGAATGACATATTATTGTATTACACTTAAAATCCACCTATATTTGGTGTATTTATATTTTTCACACATAATTATGTCATTGATTTATCCTTAATCTAAAGATAGGATCATTGCAAGGGACATCATCTCAATCTCATTTTTTGAGGCATATTTTGTTATATACGTGAACTTCTTTTATATGGTGTATAATTAAAACCTATTTCTTTTGATTTCATTCAATGTTTTTCAAAAGGAATTTTTTTAGGAAGCGTTTTACTAAACATCAAAAAAGAATGTTGCTTTTTAATGTATGCGGTGAAACCAACCTTTCGGCTACCGTGAGCATTATTTGATATTTGGCTTCCATAACAGGATGTAATGTTTTTAAAAGGAAAATAAATACCCTATAGAATTTTATGTATTTTGGTATTGAAAATCGTTTTTAAAATTCATTTATTATGTCAATATAGTGAAATGATATATTGTGATTGCAATGTGGAAATGTTATCTTATATGTTATTATTGTTTTAGTTCTTATGATTATGTAATGGTTATTGGGGATTATTTACATATATGAGTGGTTCTGTGATAATATTAGGGAGGGTGAGCATAAGATACATCTCCAATGCATTGGGTAATGTGAATGAGGTAAACATTAATGTCTCTTTTAAGAGATTTAGAAAATATATTGTGATGGGTATTCCAAATGTGACTCTCTATGTAGTTGTGAAAGCTACAATATTATTATATTATGGATACCACAAGTTACTTTTATGAATTATGATTTCTACGTGTTACTCATAAATCATATTACTTCATGTGGTATTTTAAATATATTGTGTTTTTTGATTGAAAACTATGTTTTCATTGATTTTTATGTAATCATGGAATAACGTTATCATTCCTTATTTAATATCCCATACTGAGATTTTGATGCCCATCCCATGTTTTTGAAATGTTTTTCATAGGGTAAAATGAATGGTAATAGAATGGAAGAATTCAAGAATATTTTTATCAAGAAATTAATTCAGGTTTTTATTTAATGAGTTTTATTATTGGAAAAAAATCAGATAAATTATAAGTTTCTACTTTTTAGTTTTTGAGATGTAATTGTTATAGTTATGAGACATTTTTCTAAAACTATAATCACAAAAATATTATCAATGTGAATTCGTGAATTAACTGAAGATTAAGTAATTTTTATGGCTGGGGCCTTATAATTATCCATCTATGAACCATGATTTCCCAAAATATTCCAAAAGTTCCTGCCATCTTCATTCACCAACACCTTGAGTTGTTTCACATAGCCAAAATCTCATGCCCATTTTCCATAAGGGGAATGGGTGTTGTGGGACCATATATGCATCTCACATCCAATCATTTAAAGTACATTCTAACTAAAACAAACTCTATCACTATGTGTGCTGAATTCATACCCCAAAAATAAGTTGGGGAAAGGAAAATTTCCATCTTTGTTAAAGTCAGCATCATCCCTAGATTTGGGTCCTTATAAAATATTATTTAACAAGGATTCAAATTTCTTTTTTTGAGATGGATAAGCTATATGAAACTTATAATATCATATCCAACCACTCATCCCACTTCCATGTATTGGATAATGTAATATAGAGGCATTCAACATGTCCTCATCAAATATACTCAAAATGATGGTAGATAAGGATAAAAATCATTGGATTTATGAGAACCTAAATTCCATGATGGACTAGGAGACTACAACCAACACCGCCACATTGGTGACCCCATACTCATTGGAAGATGGGATAGAGGAAGTCTATCATAATTAAGTTCAATTTTGATCACACTGCAATGCCATCAGGGATCATTTTTTGATAGGTGATAAATGTCAAAAATTGATGGATGAATTGGACCACTATAATGAGAAGAGATTTTATTATATGAATTAGATTGTGGTCCATCAATATTAGATTGAATAAGTCTTTAAAAGAAACATTTTCCTTCGATATTTCCTTGAGGGAGAGATCATATTGGTTCCCATGAATCCAAAGATAATTGGAAATAAACCTCCAAATCCAGAGCCAAAGTGGGAGGGACGTTGATCAATATAAAAAATATACTATAATGGATATTATTATTTGTTCTCGATATATGGAAAAATTACCACATCACCCACCTATGCGATGTTCATGAATAAATTTTTTGTGTAATAAAACAACCATCATCCATGATGCATGACAAAAAACAACATGAAAACCACTTCCTCATTTCTACGATGATAAACTGCATAGCATCATCATATTTATTGCATGATTAAAAACATCAATATTCATATCCCATTTAAATGTTTCCCACTATAATAATACTTCACATGATTTTAGGACTAATGGTAAGGTATTTCCTACATGATCATGGAATATTAGTTCACTTCAATGTTACCATGGTCATGGTAGGAATACCATAAAATACACATTGAACCTTTTTATTTTGAGACGTTAAAATTCATAGTTGGAACCTCATTTAATACATAAATCAGATAACTATTTTTTCTTGTTTAATAATATCATAGGATACATAGTAATTCTTGAACCAATAATTTTGAATCTATCCGAAGAACAAAATTCCCCCCTTCCACATGCATGGGTCACACATGCACATAAAACATTCAAACAAGAACAATTCATGTCTTGATTCATTATATTATGAGAAATAGTGATGTTGAGATTCTATATCTCAATCTATAAATAGCAACCCCTCCCCCAATTTTCTATATATTTTCTAGATCTGCATCGGAGGGTCCAGTACCAGGCTCAGCACAATCGTGATACCATATTAAATGTAACAAATTACCCCTTTGAATATGAAAATACAATCAATGTGGGGAATATTTCCCATAAAAATATATGGGTTTTCTTCACATTACTAAGATACATAGTTATGTCTGGAACATATGTTTCAGGCCTCGCCATAATAAGAGTAAAAATAAATATTTATTATTTATGGGATAGACTTATGTTGGGAAAACATTTATACCCATTCATTGGATATTTTTATATGAAATGATCATCCAAATTCAAGAACATTCCATACAAAAAATAAACTCTATTTTCAGGGATGTATGAATCTCCACAATAATTATCTAGCCATTAGAAATGGAAGTTTAATTTCATAATTAATTTTTTTGACTATACATTGATACGCCCCAGTTGGCATTGCATAAATCACCCAAAAAAGGATTATCAACCAAAGGAAAATTAATGACTAGGATTGACCACTTATATCTCAATAATCATGAAAAATGATTTTTTTTTTAATTTCTTTCTCATTGGATTTACAATCCCATAAATTTTATATTAAAACCATTCTGATTCACATCAAAAAAAGGTAATATATTGTTGGATTGAATACCATTAAAAGGAAAAAATAACAAATATTTTGGTCAACGCTATGTATACATAAATCATAGACCTCATAAATAATTGTTCTAAGATGTTAACCTGTATGGTCTACGTTATATTTACATGATTTTAAATTGAACACTGATTCAATACTCATTTAAAAAATAAAAATTTACGCGTGTGAATTTCACCATTCTGGTAAAGTGATAATAAAAAATATCCTTTCATTTTCAGACATATTCAATATATAAAAAACCATTCACGTTCATGATAGATTTGGATCTTCTCAAAATAATTGTCTATAAAAAATGGAATGTCATTTTCCATCGGACACCATTGTATGACTATTGATTTATAAACCATAGTTGGATTCCCAAAAAAACCCATAAAAAGACATATCAAGAAAGAGAAAATTATTCTTTAGAAGATACATGTTATATCTCTATAACCCACATAAACATTGGGTTGGAATCATATTTTAAATCATTCTTTATGGTCCCTCATCTAATTATTTAAAAAACATGATTTAGATTCATAAAACAAAAAAACAAGGCCTACTAATACTCAATTACATGTCTAAAAATATTGGTATGTTATCTACCAAAAAGTCAAGCTGGGGTCATCAGTCTATAATATACTGTCAATGAAGTTCAACCTAAAACACCAGATACTATATCTTCATGAACATAACTACTAAATTTAATGAAATATACTATTCTAATTATTTCATGGTTAATATTTTAAAAAATTTAATTGTTGATAATAAATATCTGAAATCAAAGATTAATATTAAAATACAAAAGGAAATATGGAGTAGATTATAGAAAACCCAAAAAAATATTTATTAGAAATGTTTATAGAAAAAATCACATCCGGATGTCTCTCCATAAAATTAATAGGAGATGAAAAATAGTTTAAATGAATATAGTGTGTTGTTACCTTGTTTTTTTAGAATATTGTCTAACACTTGATGTGATCTTTCTAGAGATAGATCCATATTAGTTATATGCCCCGCTTCAAGTATAAATAATTGGAAAATTTGTTTAATAAAGGCCCGTAGATCTTTAAAATTCTATTTATTAGTCTAAAATGATAAATTTGATGATGAAAACTATACTGTTATTCCTTGATATGTGAGTCTGGTATTCTTATAGCTCCATAGTATGTGAAACCATCAGATGATAAATCCATTCTTCTTCAGCCACCAAGGGTTGTAGTTCAGTAATAATATACATTAAATCTTTTACAAGATGATTATAAAGATTAAATTGAATAAGGTTAAATTAATAGATAGCCAAATCATCTTTAGAAATGTGAATTTGGTGAATATGCACAAGCATGTGCTAGTAATCAAACCTAGCTATAGACAACAGAATGAAAAGCTGATGGATACTATCTTTATTATCAGATAACCTTTTTAATGTAGTCTTTGTGAGGATGGTGTAAATTTTGATTCAATCCAATTTTCACACACCCGGGTGTTCAATGGGAGAGGTATGATCTTTGTTCTTTTCACCTGATGCAACTAGTATACAATCCATAAATTCATTCATGATATAAAGATTCATTCAGAATTGCAACACCGAAGTGAAAAATTCCTCAATCTATGATTTCTATTTAATCATTGAAAATGAGATGACATGTTTGGACTAAATCAGTTCATTGAAAATTATTTTTCAACTATGACCAGCCTAAGTAAGTATAAAAATAGTTTCAGTCAAAAGTATGAGGTCTGCACCACTCCCTACAAAGGGATAACATTAAGATGGAACACCCTTTGATTTCTTATATAATCAAGAAGAATGTATTTCCACTATTGAAGTGGGATAAGATAACATGATTGGAATGGAACTTAGAGTGACCTGAGGTTTACGCACATATCGAAATGTGATCCGAAACACCCCATAAGTATAGTATTTCACCCACATTTCTGCATAATCCCTTAATATGATAGCCAAATTTCTCTTGGGAGGTAAATAAATTTCATTTCTATAATCCTCACACATCATTATAAACCATATTTATGAAGGATTAATAAGAGTGATTCTATTTTAATATTTGTATGGGGTAAAGATGAAATGTTATTTTGAATCCAAATTTCCATGCAGACCTATGGAGATCATAAGTTCATCAAATTGTTACTCCATCTACCCAACCTATTAGAATATTATACCGTAATGTGAAGATGTTGGATTTTTATTCCAAAGAACCTGTTCTATTATTTACTTCCACTCTAAAGGGTTTCAGATAAGGAGTGAATAAAAATTGGAAAAATTAATTTAACAACTAAACAACATCATTTATTCCTAGTGATGTTGGGAGGAAAATATCATTAATCAACATTGCATGTAAAAATGTTGAATGAGTGATTATTGTGCTATACTGATATTCATATCATTGAAAATGTTCATACACCAAACCATATAAAAACTTAAATGGACCAAAATGACTGCTTGTGGATATATAATCATGTATATATCCCAAAAATCATAATGGAAAGAATAATTGGGAAATAATAGGTTAATTAGTTGTCCATTTACCAATATGGCCACAAAAATTACAAATAAAACCCTAGAAATAGTGTTGGAATCACAAGATGGAAATATCAATCAAATTAATAACATTACAAAAATTAATTCTAACCCAAATTCGGGTGACAAGTTTAGATGGATCTAGTAACCCCATGTAGTATATTGAACTTCTTTTAGAGTGAACTTGTATGAAATCGGAATATCACATTATTTTTGAGTAGGGTGAGTCCTCATGGACCAATACTTTAACTCGGACCAACATCTTACTAAAATAGATCTATATTTTCATGGATGGAAATGGTAGAATAAGGTATGATGATAATAACCCATCAATTTCAATGATTCCATCTATATGTGACTTTATAATTGATAAACCTATATATAATCTTAATATGTGTAATATTCAATAAGAAATTCATAACATTTATTTCCAATAATGCGGATTTCTCCAAATTTTGTGATATCCCACATATTGATCCTGACATATCCATGTTTTAAATGAATTGTTTGTTTTTTGATCAAACACCAATGACAGATTAAATTAGTCATGTCCTTGGATTGATAATATACTATGAACTGAGAAATCTACACAACTTCGTACAGTCTAACGAACTCCAGTTTCATAGAAAATTCCATGTAGTTATACTTTAGCAAGAACAACAAGTTCTATCTATCAGAAAGTATTACTCTAGGTTTGTAATAGTACATTGTACTACATCATTCACTCAGATCACATATTGAGATATTAATAATTTATGGATAATCATTTATAGAAGACCATATGGACATATCCTAATTATGATGGTTTCTTTGAGTCCATATGAATCCATTTAGAATTGATACCATCACTAGATATGATTTAAAAATGGTATTTGATGTGTGTGAGATTGTATACTATCAAATTTCCAATGTTAATTTTCTCTTCCAATTTGTACAGTTTCACTCGAGTCGAATCCTCGGTGATAGTGAAAATTTTAAAGTTTTTTGTTTTTAATTAATTTCCTTTTTATTGGGGGTTTATTTATAGATCTTAGATGAAATGAATGATACATGAAATTTATTTAACAATTTAATAATGATTGGGGTGATCTAATCAATAGGGATTTCATTTTATGATATCCTTGATATTTTTTGTATATTTCAATAAATTAACATACAATTCAAAATATTATTTTTTAACTAAATTCCCAATTGTTTTGGTTTTAATCAATATCTCAACTTGGTTATTGATCCCCATAAATTCGTGTTTATGGATAGTTAAATAATTCACAAACCTATATTTATCTTTTATTCTAATAATCCATGGAATCTACAAGACAATCCAAACATGTCTTATATCCCTGAAATTTTATGTTCAACAGACACAATATTAATTTAATGAATATTAAATTGACAAAAATCAATCAATATCTTGACATCCCAAAAATACGACATAACCAAATGAGATATTTAATCATCCATTAAGATCTTTAGTAAATTGTATTATGATGTTTTGAGTTAGGAGTTAAAATAAGAATAAAAATAAAGGTACTTGATAACAGTAGTGTGCTAAATAGACACACGAACAGTGAAGAGAGTTAATTTTTTTTTTGATTTAATAAGAAAGAAAAATAAGGGAAATATTTTAAAAAAATATTCAATAAAATTTAATAAAATTTATATTACATAACATATGTTGCATTATAAATATATATTATGAAGAAGAAAAATTCCTCAAAATTAAAATTAAATTGAAAACTACTTACGCAATCACAAGGCAATAATGTGTACCTATTTATAGCTAAAGGGAGTGGACTCATTGCATTAAAAAATTATCCCTCATATTAGATTGAAAATTTGGAAATTATGAATGATGAATCTAGATAAATATTCTTATACAAAAATAAAGATATGGATGTGGAGATTTCCCATCCATCTTGAGCCACCATTTGACTATTGTAACAAATGTTATGGTTGTTTTCATAAAAAATGTTCTGCTATTATGTTTTCTATCAATTTTTTTCCTTTGTCTAAATGTGAATGAATTTTAGAACAAGAAAATACCCTCAAATAGAAACTATTTCTTAAAAATATTGGTTACCTCTATATTTTTATTCCACAAAAT
>CAUJRU010003251.1:0-53138 GCA_963277665.1 Viscum album
TCCTGAACTCAACGTCATGTTGAGGGGGTAGAGCCACAACCTCCTAGTGAAAAATTTCTAGAAACTCTCTAACAACTCTCGGAACATCCATCATCTCAGCATCCACTAATTCTAATGAATGCTCGGCTAACATAGAAAGAAGAGGATATGTACGCTATCTCCACACCTGAAAACTCCATTCACCAACAAAAGCTACACGCTGGCCATTCTCATTGGAGAACATGACTCTTCTTCAGAAACAATTGATAACAACGTGCACAAGAAAAAATCCATTCAATGCATAGGATGATATCATATGAGTGTATCTGCAACCGTAAAAGATCCATACTAGACTGATGTGGCCCTATCATCAGTCTACCCACTTGGGAAACATAAAACAAGTCGGTCTAACCTCTTATTGGCATACTCATCACCAGGGGAATTGGAAGTCTCTCAGAGTCAAATCCCAGAGCACAGGCCAGATAGGGTGTAACAAAGGAGTGTGAATCTCCTGTAACAAACAAGGAATAAACAAGAGTAATAAAGAGGCTAATCATACTTCTGACAACATTCGACATTGATAGAACTTCTACCTCTAGGGCATGCAACTGCCCACGCCCATATCCTCTTCCCCTATGCTATCGGCAGCCTCCCCGACCTCTCCCTAGTCGAGGTCCCTAAGGAGTTCCCTGTGGTTGGACTCATCTTGTAACATCATCCCTCAGAGAAGCGGGAGATCTATTTCCATGCTGATGGTGCGGCTGAAAGGGCCTGACTGGAAGTTGTTGCTGTTGAGGTGGGTGCTGAACCTTCCCACCCCCACTATACTGCTCTCAGTCCAGGAACTGATTCTAAAGGTTCCCACAACTCCCACAGATGAGTCATCTTATACCTGGGCCCACAAGGAATGGGTGAGGACTGGGATATCGAAACTAGAAATGTTGGGGCCTTCTCCCCACTGGTCGAAATCTAGAAGGTCCTGATGTTGAAGGCTTGATGCTGAAGTCCTTTCCCGTTGACTAACTCTACCAGATCCCCTCTCATGGAACACATCCCAACGTGTACATCCTTTATACCACTTCAACCTTCTTCTGGACCTCCAAGTACATCAGTAGGGTGAAGGGAGTAATAGAATACTGAAGAGAAGGCCAGACTGCCTCTTCTAAATGTCCCACCTGATAATCCTCATCTAGAAAATTGTCCGGAGAAAAACAAAGGACATCCTTGAACTTGATCTCCAACTCCCTTACTGACATGCTCCCATGTTGGAGGGAGAGCAGCTATTGCCTCTTCTTAGCCTTCATCATGGAAGAGATGAATTTTGTCCAGAACTCCTTCTTGAAGTCAGTCCACAAAACCTTAGCCTCCCTCTTCTCCCCAAGGTATAGCGTCCACCACTAACATGATACTCTCCACATCTGGATTACATTCAGAAGAACCCAGTACTCTGTCAGAGCCCAAATCAATATGAGAGTTATCACCAGCTCCTCTAGCCATCCCTATCTTTCCATGTCTGAGGTGTTTCCCTCGTACTTTTCGTGGGTCTTCCATTGAATTTCATGAAGATTCCTCTGCCACTGATCATCCTCCTCCTCTGGATCAGTCCTCTGCTGATCGGCCAAAACATCCCTCCGGGCCTCGATATCCCGCACTACTCGAAGGGGTCGTCCAGGTGCCATAAATACACGGTAAACAATGAATGCCTAATCCCAAGTATCGAAGAAGTTTGCTTTTAAAATTTCCTAGAATTCTTATTCATTTAAAATCCCCAAAATTCCCAATACACAAAAGAACACAAGTCATTATGATGCATGTACCTTTCCTAGGGTCTCAACCCTATAGTCAGTGTAGCCTCTATTTGTCGTTTGGTACGCACAGATTCCTTTCATCGGATCACGGGGGGAACTAAAATTCAGTGTCCTAGCTAGTCTTCCCTGGACTATTTCAATCACTAAGATCTCCTAACATTATTTAGAAACCATTCCATTCTATCATAACTGTGCCTAACTCAAAAATCCAGCATATCACTTAACTGTTCCCTATGATACAATTCTATCACGACTTGCCTTCACCAAGTCAGAGAAGGGACGACAGATTTTCAGACCATTCCTTCTTCAAATTTAAGGAGAGATAATGACAACCGAGACCCACCTTCAATTGGTCCTAGAGTGGCGACTAGCACCAAGGGTATAAAATCACACACAAAAAAATAAGGCATTACCCTATTTATTTAATGTGATAGGGAGATAATATGGTAAATCCCAACAACACCACAACTGGATTTAAAATTAAAGATAAAAGTAGATCTTTCCCATATGCATATCTAAAAGTAGATGATACAAAAGTACAAAAAACCTCAATGGAAAGTACCAAAGAAAATAAAAAAACAACAGAAACTGTCTAAACGTCTGAACTAGTACGGTCCCACATGATCCCTAAATTCCTCCTAGAAACCTAAAAACAGTTTTATATACGTAGGGTGAGTATACAAGAATACTCAGTAGGGAAAACCAAAAGCTCACGTGCACAAGTGGGGAAGCATTCTAATTCCCCGTGAGAAAATGAGGTAACCAAAACACCTAGTAAAGAAAAACTATCCTCCCAAACCTCACCAAGGCACACTCCCCAAATACCACATATCAGGTAAAGTAATAGTAATATCACATCGATATTTGGGTACCCCACTCCACTTTCCCATTGGTTATTGAAGACATCCTATGTGTCAACCCTCTCCCGCCATTCTCCTTGCAATCCCACTGCCATCCCCTACTCACACACACTCGGGCTACCACAACCACACATCCCTCCCACTAACACCTCGGCTATCACTACCACACATAACACTCAAAAACTCCTAGGCTACAAACACCACATATATCCATGCCCGAAAACACCTGGGCCAGATCAATTACCGCCACACCTGAAGACACCTAAGCCTCATCTTGAAGACACTTGGGAAACAACCTTCCTGCACACACCTCAGCTAACCACCAAAACAATCCTTCCTGAAAAATCGTGAGCTATAATGGACATTAGGTCGTCACAGCCTGCCTGAAGAATCATGGTATACTTATGAAAGGGAGCATAAAACGAGCTAATAACCAGCCACTAATAAGAGTGTTGGGAAAAACACCCTCCCCCATGAAATGGGGGTGTTCAGAATGAAGTGTTCATCATGGGTGGAGCACGAATAAAAAACATAAAACTAAAATATACATATAGGTAACAAGAAATCATCCATCCTAGGGGTTCCATAACCATCCAAATCACAAACACCCTCGTTACTATTCATTTAGAAAAATCAGCACACCCACAACCATGACACAACTCATTCTTGAAATGTGATTTCCCATTGAACCCAGTCTGGTTCTCATTGTCAAGTGATTCCATTTAAGTAAATGTTCTTCACTACTGGTCAACTGAGAGGAATAACCACAAGCCAAGTAAAGTAAAATGGGCAAACAACAATTTAACCATTCACATCCAGTTCCCTTGTAATGTCATATCAACAAAAGGGATCTGTGAGATCCCACGAAGTACTAGAACCAAACCATGCCTAAAGATACATCCCAACAGGGCCTCAGGTCCAAAAACCAATAGCATCACAACAACAGAGGATCAGATCCCCATCCATGTCACTTCTGAAGTATCAACCGTAAACATCACCATAAAAGAGTACAGGGGTTTTCAAATTTGAACATGCCATTCATTTAGTTCCATCTTTCTGTTTGGTTAACCGGGGTGATCACATAATGATTATTATTCATTGGGAATCCTTTTAATCAACTGAGTTTATGTGATTAATCAATTTCAATATCACACCCATTCAATCACATAAATACCCAAAAAAATTGAGGCTCAGGAGTGTGCAAGAAAAGACCACCAATGGCCATGATTTTCAGTGGACAAAAGCTCGTACAATTCACAACACATAATCAATGACAAGAGTACAATAGAAACATCGAGCACACCACCTTAATTCTTTAAAAGTATATTTATTATCTTCAATAAGTTTCGTTTTATCCACCCCCACAGAAACAAAAACATACCCACCACACATGATGCACAGTAAAGAGAGACGAATGAAAAATCCCTACATGGATTGTAGAGACCCGAATCTTGACGTACATTGACATTACATTACATTTGGGGAATACTTAGTACATAACAAAAACACACACACAATGATCGTAATAGTTTAGTGTCATTGGAAACTCGGAATATAATCTTCTAATCCTGGTGAAAGATCTTCAACATCTCCCATAAAGATAATCCTTTTTTTTAATACCAAAAACCTTTCTTTATATCCTGGGGAAAACAAAACATAAAAGGGTGAGCTCAAATGCTCAGTAAGGGTAAACAAAAGAAATATCAATCACATCATTTTCATAAGAACATAACATTTTGGAAAACTTAACCAGCAGAAGAGAGCATAATTTCATAAAATGGGATAAATCATAGTAGTGAAATTAAATCACAATAATCATAACATAAAACATTAAACTTTATGGAATACACACATAATCATAGAGAATCATTTCTTGTTAGTCAAGACTCATTTCCAAGACTATCTTAGTGGACAAAGTCCCTTTCTGAATCGAGTCACCCTCGTTTCAGTCCTGTTTCACTGAACCGGTATAACCTACCATTCCAGCCATGTCTATCTCATGAGATATAAAATCTTTACCCAATGCATTGGAGGGAGATATATGTCCCACCCATCTCATAATGACACCATTCTTATGTGTGCCACAAAATCATAAACCATACATCATAGCATAACCCATGTAATAAAAATGGGAATCTTAAACATCGTGACATCATAAAACAATTCATATAAGATAAAGGAATTCATAAATATAATTACATCACAACATAATCAAATCAATGTAATAATAGGGATAGAAACATAACCCTTTTTATCTTATATGGAAATTAATTTTGATAAAACACTTGAACTTCATTCTTGAGGAAAATATCCTTTCTTCTTCAAAAACATTTTTCCTTTATTAACAAGTCATACAACTTTAAACTAAAATAAGTTGATTAAGAATAAACTTTAAAACTTGTAAAGGATTCTTCTTGGAAATAATTTATTCAAAATCCATTCATGCCGTATAAGTTAAAAAAACATTCTTCTCGTACTTTTATCGGAAAAGTCAAAAAGTACCTCGTACGAAAAACGAAAAAATATTCCTTTCATATCTTTTAATAAAAACTCGCCAAAGGGTAAAATTGGATTTAAACAATTTTAGGTGGATGGAAATAATATTACATATTGAAGAAACATGGATGTACATGATAAAATACACCCCAGTAAATACCAAAGTATAAACAATCTCGGATAAAAATGAGATTGTGATATTTCCCCTACCTTAGGTCCGACTTGCTTTGTAAGTGTCCGAACCTCCTGTATAATGATTTATATAATGTTATTGACTTATTCCAGAATCATAATTATTTTTATGATATCATATATGGTCATATTCTTAGCTTCTTAGTAGTAATATTTCATTGCTACTTGTTATTCTGGTGTTTATAACTTTTTGTTCTTATGCGTGTTTTGTCGAATAAATTCTTATTCATTTCTTTAGGTTATAGATACCTCATTTCCAGAATGGTATTAGTTTAATATATATCACATTCATTTATTCAATTCATTTATATAATCATTATGAAATGAAGATCATGTAGAATGAGTCGCATCACATCGTGGAGACGTTATTCCGTACGTACGCACGAGTGATGATATCGTTCCTATGATCGTGGAATTGTATTGGTGTATATGTATACTATTTCAGAATCAATATCACTTTATAATAGTCATATAGAGTCATTATTTACACCATTATACCCATCCAAGTAAGGTGGGGGTGAAAAATAGATTACACCACGGCGTGGAGACGGTATTCCGTACGTACGCACGCGTGGTGATTTCATTTTCCGTTGGATGGATAGATGGTTAAATAGGTTTGTTTCATACTTATAATAACATATCAGTATGTTAGTGATACTGATTTTATTACTTCATAATGAAACAACTAAAGAAGAATAAGTTGAAGAAGAAAGAAATTGGAAAGGATCGGTAATGGATATTACCTCTTCTTTGAAGTGCTTCTTTGAGACCTCCTTTTAGGGCACTAAAATCGGTCTTTGAAGAAGACCAGGACCTCTACGATGTCTCTAGGGAAGTGGAGAGGAGAGAATGGCAGGGGTTGGCCGAGCGTTAAGGCTCAAAGTTGTGTGAGGAAGAGAGGGAGGAGGTGGCCTTTTATAAGGGAGGAGAGGGGCATCTTTGGAATAACTAAAAAATATTATTTTATTATAAAGTCAAGTTCGGTTTTAAATAGCACCAAATTGATTTATTTCGAGGCTAAGGTGGGGATGGGTCGAAATAATCTCATCCAATAGAATTTAGACAAGTTTAGGTTCCTATTTTAACCTTATCATTTAGATTTAACATTTAGTTAAATAATTTTACTTTTACCGTGTCTTCTTTTGTTCTTATACTATAAGTTTAATAAACTTACTATATCAAGCCAAACGAACCCCAAGTTGTTTATTATTAACATATATAACCTTATCTAAGTCATTTGGCCGAACCTTATATTTTTAGGAATAAAATAACAATTAATAATATAATATTTGTTTTAAAAACTATTTTATGTCAATTTTGACACTATTTAGTAATTGATTTTTGTGAAAATCAAAACAGAATGGTAAGTTCGAAAAACGTTAATTAGATAAATAATAACATATCATATTATCCTATAAAATTAGTGGAATTTATAAAAAGTCTCAAATTATATTTATTTGAGTATTTATAACATAAATTATGTCAATATTTCATTAATAAGATAATTACTACATCATCGTTGTGTCATAAATAAATTAACTTATTTAATGTCTAAAAATTACAAATAAAATATCATTATGTAGGACATCCTTTTATCTTTCTAATTAATATTTATAGTCGAATTTATCTTATGTATAACCCTATATTAAAAATGTTTTATTAAATATACTTTGATTTTAACACTTTTAACTCTTCTTTGAATTAAATAATAATAAATGTCATAATCTAATTCAAGTGGGCCTAAATGGTCATATTTTATTCCTAAGTTTGTTTTTGGTCGCATTACACTTATCCAATAGAATTAGGACATGTGTTAGGGTAATAATAATATCATTTCTACCCTTAATTACCCTATTTACTTTTAACCGTGGTAAAAAAAAGTAAAAAGTTACTATTCGCCAAAAAATTATTTTTATCTCATTGACCCACATTTTACTTACTGAAATCAACCGTGTCTCTTGGATTTTTGAAATTCCACTCACAGAAGCGGTAAAATTATGTTTTATGAACAATTCAGTTTTTTTAACTACCACTTAGTGGTTTCACTATTCATCAAAAATTGAAAGTTTTCAGAAAAATACCAAAAATTAGGCCTAAGCTATATTTGATATTATGAACTCAAAAATGATTTCTATTTTAACAAATTCAAACCATATCAGTTGCATTAACTAATTTAAAAATTAATTCCCGTCGTCAAAACAAATAGCATGTTTTAAAGAGATAATAACTATCAAAAGAATGAAACTCGTTTATAAGTGGTTCAAATGTGAAATTACATCCAATGACCATCATTGTATTAAATTGTAAAAATATATTCTAAATATACTTTAAAACCACTCAAATTAATAATTTATCACTATTAATTATTTCTATGGAAAAAGTTGTTTTAATTAAAATTTAGTAATTTTCACTATTCATCAAAATATGAAAGTTATCCGAAAATTACCAAAATTTCACCCGAAGCTAATTTCGATATTTCGAATCCAAAAAAAAAGTCTATTCTGAAAAATAAAATTTACAAAATTTCAAAAATTGGTTAATACTATTCATAACAGCTAGTTTTAATAATATTTTAATAGCATGTCGTTTTTTAGTGAAACTCGGTATTGCGTTCAACACACGCTATCGTGGAAGGTCGCGATTGCATGTAATTCAAGCCAGGTCAGAGATGTGTGTTGTGAAAGCTCCTTTTGGTGTAGCATATAACATAAGACATTAATGAAATTAAAACGAATATTTTTCATAAAATCTCGGGGTGTTACATTCTACCCCCCTTAAAATGAATTTCGCCCTCGAAATTCGTCGGGGTTATAAATGGTTTACTATTTGAAAGTTTCTTTAATAGAAACCCACATTGTAAAAAGGAATACAAAAACCAATCTTTAAAAAAAAAGTATGAAATGTAACGGTTACCCAAATAAACTAATCACTGGGTTTCCACATTGGTGAAAATATGGATATGGAAGAAAAATCTAACCATCATGTTCTGATGGAGAGTGGTAGAGAACATGGCTATGGAAAATCCAACAATCAAAAATCCATAAATTTGTGACGATCTAAGGTACCATCTGATTAATCAGATCTAAGAGCAGTAGGACAACATTTTTGGTTTTCATGATCGTTTCCCTAAAGTTGTAGAATTTGAATTAGAATAAATACTTACTTTATTTTGGTACAATCTCGATGTTGTTCGTGCCTTGAACAATTTCCACTTCATCTATTAAATAAATGAAGTTGAATTTGTTATTCGTGAAGTGTTAGCAGATCATGTGATAGAATGACGGGTCATTCCATCTGTCTCAAACAAAAGGTTAGCAAAAGTTATTAAATATACATAAGTCATTCTATAGTGAGATTAATCATATATGGTTCCTAAAATGGACTTATACATTATATATCATACTGGTTAATATAATAAAACTAGTTTCTACTAAACAGGGACTTCCTGTAGGCCAGTGGTAGGCGATAAAGGCCAGTCGCACTTCGGTTGTGGGTTCGATTCCCAAAGCCTTGTCCGACGCGATGGGCGGTCGCCCGTCCTGCAGGTTGTCCTTTTTCTAAAGGTATATTACTATAAAATCCCATCAATAATATCGAAAAACGTTTTATCCTAACTTATGTCCAACATAATCCATTCTAATCTTTAGGCTTATCTAAAATACTTTGGTCCAAGCTCATAGTATAAAGAAAAGGATTACTTGAAATGTCACTGAACAATCACGTGAATTCCATCATTTATCCCCCATATATCATAAGATATATCTTGTTGGTCAAATTACAAATATGTGAATACCTTAGTCATGTATTCCCTTGAACAATGAATACCCATTGAACCTTAGTGAAAAAATGAATGCAGTTAAAAGTTAACACCTTCCACATACCAAAATACTCAAAATTCTATGTACTCAAACCCTGATATCACTTAGTCCTTATATCAATCAAGAGCTCATGAATACTGTCAAATATTTCATTTTCTCGTTTTCCCTTCATTGTGCGCATATCATTCTTTTTCCAAAAATATCTCAATCAGTTTCCATGGTTACTGGTACCGTAAAATTATTGAAAACCACAATAGACCAATACATAAATATTCCAATATTCCATGATACTATATACAACACTATTTTTGAATCCCATTACATAAACACTTAATCATTCCACCACATCGTTTTCATATTCAACATCGCCAATAGTGATCGCATGTGACTTCCCTTTGTCCTTTGCCTTAAGTGGTTTCTCATGTTGATCATCACTAACCCTTGGATTATGGAATTTATTAACATAATGCCTCATTTCCTTGCACTTGAAGCATTGAAGTGTTGGTGGTGCGTTCTCTACAGTGTTTGCTTTATTCACATCATTAGAAACCCTTTTTCCATTACTTCGACACTCAGCTGCTCGATGTCCTTCATTTCCACACTTAGAACATTTTCTAGTCCCCTTAAGACAATCTCCACCATGCTTCTTTCCACACTTTGTGCATAAGGAAACATTCATCTTCTTTTCACCATTATTCTGAGATTTCTCCTTGAACTCCATATTTCGTTTCTTGTCAAAACCATGAGATGGATATGTAACACCAACTACCATTTCTACCTTAATATCACAACGCACAATTTCTTCATAGCTACCGAAGTCTCTTATAGCTAATGCCCTTCGAAGACTTGGTTTTAAGCCACTGAAAAATCGATCAACTTTACTTTTTGGTTGGATGATAATACCAGATGCATACCTTTAAAGTCTTGTAAAATTCGCTTCGTATATACCAACAGATTCATCATCCTTCTGCTTCATCTCAAGAAACTCCTTTTCCATCATTGTTCGAAGAATACGAGGGAAGTACTAACTGAAAAACACGTTCTTGAACTCGTCCCATTCCATGGACTCAATTTCATCTCTTGGCCTCGTATTCTTGATAAGATTCCACCATTGATCAGCTTCACCTTCCAAACGATATACTGCTAAGACGAATTTATCATGTTCAGAACATTGAAGAACTGAAAATATCTTTTCAGTGGTACTGATCCATTGTTCAGCAACAAGTGGATTGGAAGTCCCACTGAAAGAAGGTGAACATTGCCTCATGAAGGACTCAATAGAATATTGTTCCATTCTCTGCTCATTTGGAAGTCCAGAATGATTCATAGCTTGTGTAAGTATAGCAATAATATTTTTGACTCCATCTCCCATAACATTTGTTTGTTCAGGAGGGAAATCATTGCATTGTCCATTGCATTGATCAACATGGTTCCTTCGGGTTCCAGCCATCGTCTAAAACCCAAAAAGAATAGTGTGAGAGGCAAAAATCATGCTAGGGAAAACAACATAATAAAGGGGAGTACCTTCAATATCTAACATCTTAGGTTTAATTCTATGATCGTTAGAATAATTCTAGTACTATGACCTATACGTATACTTATCCATAGGGACATCCCTAGACATACCTTAGAAATATCTCTAGGGATCTCACTAACATTTTCACATCCTAGTTTCCAAAGGTTGACTAAACCTTTCCTCTGATACCAACTGTAGAGACCCGAAGCTTGACGTACATTGACATTACATTACATTTGCGGAATACTTAGTACATAACAAAAACACACACACAAGGATCGTAATAGTTTAGTGTCTTTGGAAACTCGGAATATAATCTTCTAATCCTGGTGAAAGATCTTCAACATCTCCCATAAAGATCTTCCTTTTTTAATACCTAAAACCTTTCTTTATATCCTTGGGACAAGAAAACATAAAAGGGTGAGCTCAAATGCTCAGTAAGGGTAAACAAAATAAATATCAATCACATAATTTTCATAAGAACATAACATTTTGTAAAACTTAACCTGCAAAAGAGAGCATAATTTCATAACATGGGATAAATCATAGTAGTGAAATGAAATCACAATAATCATAACTTAAAACATTAAACTTTATGGCATACACACAGAATCATAGAGAATCATTTTTTGTTAGTCAAGACTCATTGCCAAGACTATCTTAGTGGACAAAGTCCCTTTCTGAACCGAGTCACCCTCGTTTCAGTCCTGTTTCACTGAACCGGTATAACCTACCATTCCAACCATGTCTATCTCATGAGATATAAAATCTTTACCCAATGCATTGGAGGGAGATATAGGTCCCACCCATCTCATAATGATATCATTCTTATGTGTGCCACAAAATCATAAACCATACATCATAGCATAACCCATGTAATAAAAATGGGAATCTTAAACATCATGACATCATAAAACAATTCATATAAGATAAAGGAATTCATAAATATAATTCCATCACAACATAATCAAATCAATGTAATAATAGGGATAGAAACAGAACCCTTTATTATCTTATATGGAAAATAATTTTGATAAAACACTTGAACTTCATTCTTGAGGAAAATATCCATTCTTCTTCAAAAACATTTTTCCTTTATTAACATGTCATAAAACTTTAAACTAGAAGAAATTGATTAAAAATAAACATTAAAACATGTAAAGGAGGCTTCTTGGAAATAATTTTTTGAAAATCCATTCATGCCGTATAAGTTAAAAAAACATTCTTCTCGTACTTTTGTCAGAAAAGTCAAAAAGTACCTCGTACGAAAAACGAAAAAATATTCCTTTCATATATTTTACTAAAAACACACCAAAGGGTAAAATTGGATTTAAACAATTGTAGGTGGATGGAAATAATATTACATATTTAAGAAACATGTATGTGGATGATAAAATACACCCCAGTAAATACCAAAGTATAAACAATCTCAGATAAAAATGAGATTGTGATATTTCCCTTACCTTAGGTCCGACTTTCTTTGTAAGTGTCCGAACCTCCTGTATAATTATTTAAATAAAGTTATTGACTTATTCCAGAATCATAATTATTTTTATGATATCATATATGGTCATATTCTTAGATTCTTAGTAGTAATATTTCATTTCTACTTGTTATTCGGGTGTTTATAACTTTTTGTTCTTATGCGTGTTTTGTCGAATAAATTCTTATTCATTTGTTTAGGTTATAGATACCTCATTTACAGAATGGTATTAGTGTAATATATATCATATTCATTCATTCAATTCATTTATATAATCATTATGAAATGAAGATCATGTAGAACGAGTCGCATCACATCGTGGAGACGGTATTCCATACGTACGCACGAGTGATGATATCGTTCCTATGATCGTGGAATTGTATTGGTGTATATGTATAATATTTCAGAATCAATATCACTTTATAATAGTAATATATAGTCATTATTTACACCATTATACCCATCCAAGTAAGGTGGTGGTGAAAAATAGATTACACCACGGCGTGGAGACGGTATTCCGTACGTACGCACGCGCGGTGATTTCATTTTCCGTAGGATGGATAGATGGTTAAATAGGTTTGTTTCATACTTATAATAACATATAAGTATTTTAGTGATACTTATGTTATTAATTCATAATGAAACAACTAAAGAAGAAGAAGTTGAAGAAGAACGAAATTGGAAAGGATCGGTAATGGATATTACCTCTTCTTTGAAGTGCTTCTTTGAGACCTCCTTTTAGGGCACTAAAATTGGTCTTTGAAGAAGACCAGGACCTCTAGGATGTCCCTAGGGAAGTGGAGAGGAGAAAATGGCAGGGGATGGCCGAGCTTTAAGGCTCAAATTTGTGTGAGGAAGAGAGGGAGAAGGTGCCCTTTTATAAGGGAGGAGAGGGGCACCTTTGGAATAACTAAAAATATTATTTTATTATAAAGTAAAGTTTGGTTTTAAATAGCTCCAAATTGATTTCTTTAAAAGCTAAGGTGGGGATGGGTCGAAATCCTCTCATCCAATAGAATTTAGACAAGTTTAGGTTCCTATTTTAACCTTATCATTTAAATTTAACATTAAGTTAAATAATTTTACTTTTACCGTGTCTTCTTTTGTTCTTATACTATAAGGTTAATAAACCTACTATATAAAGACAAACTAACCTCATGTTGTTTATTATTAATATATATAACCCTATCTAAGTCATTTGGCCGAACCTTATATTTTTAGGAATAAAATAACAATTAATAATATAATATTTGTTTTAAAAACTATTTTATGTCAATTTTGACATTATTTAGTAATTGATTTTTGTGAAACTCATAACAGAATGATATGTTCGAACAAAGTTAATTAAATCAATACTAACATGTCATAGTAACCTATAAAATTAGTGGAATTCATAAAAAGTCTCAAATTATATTTATTTGAGTGTTTATAACATCAATTATGTCAATATTTCATTAATAAGATAATTACTTCATCATCGTTGTGTCATAAATAAATTAACTTATTTAATGTCTAAAAATTACAAATAAATTATCATTATGTAGGAAATCTTTTTATCTTTATAATGAATATTTAAAGTCTAATTTATCTTATGTATAACCCTATATTAAAAATGTTTTATTAAATAAACTTTGATTTTAACTCTTTTAACTCTTCTTTGAATTAAATAATAATAAATGTCCTAATCTAATTCTAGTGGGCCTAAATGGTCATATTTTATTCCTAAGTTTGTTTTTATTCGAATTACATTTATCCAATAGAATTAGGAAATGTGTTAGGATAATAATAATATCATTTCTACCCTTAATTACCCTATTTACTTTTAACCGTGGTAACAAAAAGTAAAAAGTTACTATTCACCAAAAAATTATTTTTATCTCATTGACCCACATTTTACTTACTGAAATCAACCGTGTCTCTTGGATTTTTGAAATTCCACTCACAGAAGCGGTAAAATTAAGTTTTATGAACAATTCAGTTTTTTTAACTACCACTTAGTGGTTTCACTATTCATCAAAATTTGAATGTTTTCAGAAAAATACCAAAAATTAGGCCTAAGCTATATTTGATATTATGAAATCAAAAATGATGTATATTTTACCAAATTCAAAACATATCAGTTGCATTAACTAATTTAAAAATTAATTCCCGTCGTCAAAACAAATAGCGTGTTTTTAAGAGATAATAACTATCAAAAGATTGAAACTCGTTTATAAGTGGTTTAAATGTGAAATTACATCCAATGACCATCATTGTATTAAATTGTAAAAATATATTCTAAATATACTTTAAAACCACTCAAATTAATAATTTATCACTATTAATTATTTCAATTGAAAAATTTGTATTTAATTAAAATTTAGTAATTTTCACTATTCATCAAAATATGAAATTTATCCGAAAATTACCAAAATTTCACCCTAAGATAATTTTGATATTCCGAATCCAAAAATTAAGTCCATTTTGAAAAATAAAATTTACAAAATTTCAAAAATTGGTTATTACTATTCATAACGGCTAGTTTTAATAATATTTTAATAGCATATCGTTGTTTAGTGAAACTCGGTATTGCGTACAACACACGCTATCGTGGAAGGTCGCGATTGCGTGTAATTCAAGCCAGGTCAGAGATGTGTGTTGTGAAAGCTCTTTTTGGTGTAGCGTATAACACAAGACATTAATGAAATTAAAAAGAATATTTTTCATAAAATCTCGGGGTGTTACATGGATGATCAAAGATTGAAATTTTTTCATTACTTCAAGAACTAGGGATGAGCGAATTGCACGGGAGAAACTACATGGACTCCAAGGAAGAGTTGGAATAGTTCTCGCATAGGAGCACTAGTTGACTCAGAAAAAGGGACTCCAAATTCACCAAGGGGAAGAAAGAACTCATCTAGGAATAAGAACAAAGGAATTATAGTGTGATATAATTATGATATCCTGTAGTTATGTGTTTTGAAGATATTGACCAAATTTAAAGGAGGATCATGGATTCACCTCGTGTTTGGGCAGTTACACACGATGGGATTAATGGTAATTTAATAATTCCCATCGGAGAGGTGGCCATATTGTCTGTGAGTTAAAAATGGTTTTATTTAAATAGAGGAAAACATGTTACACACACACATTTTGGGTCCATTGAGGGTTTCCCCACCCTTAGGAATTTAAAACATTGCATATGGGGCTAAAACGACCTTGAACCGCGTTCAAAACTTTAAAAAGGCATAAAAGTTGCGTAATGGGAAAAACTGGGAAAGTAAAACCTAACAAGCCCCTCTGGCACAAATCTGTGTCACACTGATTAGTGACACACTGATCTGTGTCACTGATGGTTGACACCATGATGGTATCCTGCCACTAAGACGCCGCCCTTAGGATTCGGACCTGATGTGTGCAGGGTGCGCCAAACACCAGAAATTTGGAAAATGGATAGACCATGAGGGTTAGGGCCATCACAGTTAAACATAATAAAACCTAGAGGAATAATAATTATAGTTTATTGGGGAATTAGATACACTATATAATCACTCAAAAATGAAAAAAGAACATCATTTTCAAAATCCTCCATATCATGAGTACTCTTAAAACTGTATGGGATAACACGGGGACATACATAAGAAGGGGTGAGATATAAAGCCAAGTAAGATAATAAACATGGAATATCATGAATAAAGTAATACATGTTATAAAATAGGCATATCAATAGTTCATAAAAGGAACATGAATAATAAGTAATGATATTTCATGATAATCATAATAGGGAAAATGTGGAAACAACAAAAAACACCAAATCATAAACATTGGTCAAGGATATATACCAAGACATCATGATAGAAAAAGTCCCATAAAGGGATCAGAATCACAACTTGTCCAAATATGATGTCTCATGAGACTAAACATTACTCAATGCATTGTAGTACTATATAATTCTGAGTGCACCCATCACTTTCATTTCATTATCATGCTTAAGTGTTCGACATAGATCATAATACTTGGAATCATTTATCATTACATTTTATTCCACGAACATTGATTGTGGAATGTAAACAAATAATTCCCAAGTAAAATATTTCATTGTCTATATAGTTGAGAACCCTTGATAGGGAATGAGTATGGTATTCACTACACAATTGTTCTGGCATAGAAAAATCGTGTTGAAATTTGGGCAGAATAAGAGCATCACTTAAAAATTTATGAAAAGGGTTGATGAGAGAGAAAATGGTCTCATAGAATTTGGGTATCAAATGGTCATTAATAGGGATATATAAATACATATCACAATATAAGAAATTAGAAATAAAGACATAGGATATTAAGGAATCATAAATAATAAAGAGAAGATGAGGATACCTTATTTGACTGTGTGACGCCAAATGCTTGGGAGTAAATTATTGAGAGCTTGGAAGCACCATAAGAGAACTCTAGAGTGGGTAGGGTAGAGTAAGGTAGAGATCCAAGAAGATTTTATGAAGATAAATGGGATATTGGGTGGGTTTATCTATGAAAAGAGTGTTGATTTTTTTGTTATTTCTCAAAAATTGGTTTTGTAATCTGTATAATTATATAAACAAAACAATAGTCCTTACCATGGTATTTATGACGTCCCAGACTCGAATTCCACCTAGGAGGTTCCTTGAGCTCGGTGGGACACATGGCATCAAGCACATATCCCCAAATTCGAGAGGCTTCCGACTATCAGAAAGGGCCTGGAGTGTGTCCATGGGGAGACT
The DNA here is from genome assembly GCA_963277665.1 of Viscum album. Taxonomy (NCBI): domain Eukaryota; kingdom Viridiplantae; phylum Streptophyta; class Magnoliopsida; order Santalales; family Viscaceae; genus Viscum; species Viscum album. The sequence goes on from CAUJRU010003251.1 coordinate 16,886, forward strand.
ATGCCCACATTACCATAGTGAAATGATGTAGATAATGTATAAGATAAAATACAAGAATAATAGCTGAGGAAATATAAGTATATAAAATGAACAAGATAATACAAATAATTAAAAATAACTGAAACATATATAATATCATATAATATATAATTATTATATATGTCATGTCACTAAAAAACTAGAAAACATCGATATAATGTAGCATGAATACATGAAAAACCAGATGCACCAAAAATTAGATATATAAAGTATCCCAAGAATCCCATGCTATAGCTTGGTCATCAACTACTACATCTATCCTAGAACAGTAAGGAATCATGTGTTCAAATCATTATGCTTCCCTTTATCAACACGAGCATACATGTAATCAACCTCGGGTACCAAATGGTTCCTGGAATGGGTATGAGATAAAACATAGTTGGACACCACCAATGGGTTCTATAACATCCATCCTATGTAATATAAAGTGTAATAGTGTTCATGCATTCATGTATAAATAAAGTATTACAATATAACTAAATACCCATGTACCTTCTTTAGCCTGTGGCTGGTGTCTATAGATGTAATAAGTTTATAAATTAATTTATTACAAATTTATATATACAAGTCACATGAAGAATATCCAACACTATGATCACCTTGTGATATTATATATAGTGATGGTTTTATGGTGTAATAAGTAAGCAATGATTAGTAATTAATATGAACTAGTTAGATGGAAACCACCAAGGAAACCTAGACATTAGTGGCCACTAAATTAGTAGAAAATGTGTCTATCTAATGGGTAAGAGAGTAATCTAAGGATCATCATCCAAGGCTTTACTACAATGATTTTTCTAATAGATTCCAAGGAATATATCCAAGGTAAAACAAGAGATAACCAGTGGTCGGACCCAAGGATGTAACCAAGGAACCTCATGTAACACTGAATCCAAGGAGTCTATCTGAGGCATCCTATAATAATAATGAAGGGATCCTATGGTTTAATATTTGGAATCAAGCGGTAAAAAAGGATCGAGCTCCTAGGTAGGTCTCACCCAAGGAAAATGACATCACTGAATCAGAATGATGTCCTCAAGTACCCAAGGAATTACCTCAGGAATCCAAGATCTAACACAAGTCGATCCATCCTGTAAATATGTAAAGGTTTATGTGCATAAAGTGACACCTTAAAATTCATTCATTATAATTATTTTTATCATATGATAAATATTCCATTAATAAATTCACTTTGTTGAATATTTTACTTTCATTAGCATGACAAGGCCAAGTAGCACACAACCATTTAATTAATACCATGGATGTCAAGTTCAATTAATAAGATTTACTCCAATGCCTTCCATAAACATTGAATGGTGTGCTACATACGTACAACCAAATATTCATTTACATTTAATAATGAGTTGTTATATACCTATTTATGTTTTCCATAATATCATTTGAATCAATTACAACATTCATGCACTTACCATATGATCTTCAAGTGGAACTGATAAGGTACATGATATTCGAAACTTCATGATTCAATTGGAAATTAATATATGGAAGCTTAAAATTAGGGTGGTCATGCTCGGGGACACCCAAATGATGTCCCAAAAGTGTCAAAACACTAAAAACCCAATTATGGAATATCACCATACATGGGGTGTTGGGAGTTTTGGATGAAACCACAAACATCCAATCACATTTATGGAAGAATAATAACTACACAGTTCTAATGAATATTACCAAGGAATATAAATTTAATAAATAGCACCCAATTAAATCTGTGGGCCACAAATGTCAATTCAAAAATCAACAAACATGATGGATGACTTATAGGCCACACAACATGTGGCCATACGATTCTCCACATCTATAATCAGCCTCTAATTCAGTGTGGATATGAGTATATCTAACAAACAGGCATAAAATACTGAAATTAGATAAACAAGTAGAGAGAAAGAGAAATAAAGAACAACTAAAAAGGACTCAAGTACTTACTCGAGTGGGAGGATGATACATGTGCTCAATGGCCAGAGTTTTTCTCAGACAGTGTTTCACCACCCTTAAAAAAACCCTGAACATGAACTCTAGTGGCTTTTGACAATGATCGACATAAGGTTTCTTTCTATATTGAGTAGTACTCGTAAGCTTCTTGATCCATTTATCCGACTCCAAAGTATCTTGTATGAGATGAGGACCTTGTAGGGATGCCTCAACATCCACTTGCTAGTAACGGTGTGAATGGAACGACCTACTATATATGTCCTCAAAAGGAGATACCTGTATTGTTTCCTGGAAGATGTTATTATAGGAGAAGTCAATTAGAGGGATATTATTCTCCCAAGAAACAAAAAAATTATGTACTCATGATTGGATAATGTCCTATAGAACATGTATCATCGGTTCCGGCTATCCATCAGTCTTAGGGTGAAGATTTGTACTCAATAGTGTCTTTTACAACCCATGTCCATCCTGTGACATGCAATGAGTGTCCCTACTTGAAATGATAGTACGAGGGAACCTGTGTAGTAGTATGATCTAATAGACATGCAATATTCCTTTCCCATCAATAGAGAAATTCTCTTGAATAGTAATGATGTCGTATTATTTCATTAGACAGACAATAACTACCCATACAATGTCTATAACGCTCAGCGACCTAGGTAATCAAACTATTAAATCTAAAGAAATATCTTCCCACTTCCATTCCAAGACTGGAAGTTGTTGTAACAAGCATGTTGGTTTTGGTGCTCTACCTTCCCCTAATAACATGAGAAACACATATTGATAAAAATTCTATTTAAATTTTCATCCACGGACATCAATACTAGAATTTCACATCCTGATATATTTTTGAGATTCCCATTTGAACTTCCCACTGAAAGGAATGGTAATTTTGCATGAAAACATATCTCATATCTGTATGAAACTAGAAACACCAATGAATATATATGATGTTATATATATACACAAACCAATTCGAAGGTGGTTCAGCTCATGATATACTCTCACAGAGAACCAAGCCATTAGGATCTAAAAATTTCTTACCCTTCACCTTGAGAAGTAGGGAAGATTTAACTGTCAATGATGAGAGGTATTAATTCTTGTGACATTAATTAAACTCCTAATTACACTGAAAAAAATGTCCATTAACTTCCATTAATCACTAGTTTCCTGTACTGCCTATTCCTGAGTTTTTTAACATATCACATCAAAAACTACATCACCCTTTTATGGCATATATGAAATCTCAAAATTGAAGGAATGAGGATATTTGACCCATATTCACTATCTAAGATTCAATTCAAGATGTGAAAAGATATATTTGAGTATCTTGTGGTCTGATTACACCAAAATGTGCTCACCCAAAAGATAGTGTTTCTAGAAAGATAAGTCAATTGAAACTACTACTAGCTAAAAGCCATGTGTCAGGTAATTTCACTCACGAGGCCTCAACTATAGAGATCCATATGAAATGACTCTATCCTCCTCCATCAAAATGTCTTCAAGGATGATGTGTGATGCAACATAGAAGATGATACCTCCTATGGATGTCTTTGGCAGAGACATAATAGGTGTCAATACCAGCTATATTTCTACTTCGGAAAGGCTTTCTTGCACCCCTTGGACCACAGGAACATAACACCCTTCATTGTAAAATCGATAATAGGTTATGGAAGGAATGAAAAGGCCTCTATGAAACACCTAAAATGTATACCCATCCCAAAAAACTACATTTATAAAACACATTATTTGGTTGATCCTAGGAAACTACAACACTAACCTTATCTGGGACCACATAGACTCCTTATTCTAAGATAATATGATCCAATAAGTTAGCTTTATTGATCTATATGTGGAACTTAGAATACATTTAATAAAGATGATTCTCTATCAGTGTACATAGAATGATGTCAATGTATTTTTCATGTTCACCATGAATGTTAGAATACATTATTATTACATCCACATCGACTACGACAAAAGAATTCATGTAGGAGAAGAACACCATCTTCATTAGAACCATGAAAATAAAGGGTGAATTTGTAAGACCTAATGACATAATGAGGTAATAATACAGTTCATACCTACTACAAAACGTTATATGGGGTATGTATTATGGATTAACTCACACCTGATAATAGCCTGATCTCAGGTCAGTCACAAAGAAGACCCCAGATCCTCAAATCTATTCAAAGAGATCATCTAAACGTGGTAGTGGATACTAATTCTTAACTGTAAGATGGTTCAACTGTCTGTAATCCATGAAAAAATGAAGGGTCCCATCCACCTTCTTATTGAATATAATGGGAGAACCCTAATAGGTTGTTCTAGTCTATATGGAACCATTGGCTTGAAGATATTATAACCTATACATGAGCTCTTGGAGCACAGTAGCCGTCATCCAATATGGAGTAATGGATACTGTAGCTACTACTAGAAAAAGATTGATCATAAAGTAAACTATCATGAACATGAGAATAATTTCCAAATTCATGTACAATTGGTGGTGCTTCATGTGGCATGCGTGGATGTATGATTGGTAGATCAGTTCCCACCATGTCTAAAGCATGGTCATCACCCCCCTCCTGGCACTTGACACAAGGAAATCAGGGCAATGTGGGTCTACAATTTTTCCAAGAACTCACCTAAAAACACGATTTAATAAAAAAAAGTGAGTAAATATATTGGAAGATGAATGTGAGAAATGGCTCACTACCCAAGTTATACTACCCCAACAACCCACTTAGAAGGCTAGGTATGGGTATGTGCTCTGTTATATGTTCCAGGCATTATAATAGATGACGGTTCAACAATACATTGAATCTTCATTCATTGTAAACCATTTTATTTAATTTTATTTGTAATGATGACTTTCACACCTTTACCTCCCATAATCATTAGAATGTGGGATAAGGATGTGAAACCAGTTCAATTTTATGTTTTTATTTTCTTATAACTTATATCTATTTTAATTTAAAATGAGTATTCTATCAAAGTGAATTAGCATCCATACTATTTATCACAAATACTAACACCCATATTAATTTCTATATAAATGTTTCATTTGGTAAATCACTTATTCAAACCCCAGAGGTCCCACCTAGAAGTCTAGGTATGTGTATGTTCTCTATTATATTTCTTGGAAACATGCATGAAATGTAGATACTAGGTTACTATGATGATGCATGTTGAAATGTCCCATTCCCTCATATTATCAGTCTAAGGATGAAATGAAATTATCAATTTGAATAATAATCTATAAAACAACACAATATGTGCGTTATCCAATAGTGAAAGGATGTCAAATGTAATAGGTAAAACTACAACAACAATTAAAATTTAAGAAACTCATCTTTTATCCTAATCATGGGTTCATGATTACCAAGAATGAATTTTGACCAATTTACATGCATTCCTAGTCTCCAGACTATTTTCTCCAAATAGTAAAGTATGAACGGAACCCCTTTGACCCAAATTTGTGACGTCCCAGACCTCGTTTCTACATATAATGTTCCCTGATCCTTATGGGCCACATGGACTCAAATACATATCCCCAAATGCTAGAGGATTATGACTACCAGTAGTGGCCAAGGGTGTGTCCATGGGGAGACTATTCCCTCATTATCAAAGTAAAATACATTAGAAGAAATAAAAGATACAACAAGAGAACAACAGAGTACTAAATATAAGTAAATTGAATACATGATGGAGGAGAAAAATCAAAAATAACTAAAACAACTGGAATACAATATAATAACTACAGATTATATATGTCGTGTCAATGAAAATCAATAAAACATGGATACACAATATCAGGAATAAATGAAAAATTGAATGTTACAAAAAGTAAATATGTAAAATATCCCAAGCATTATGAGCTATAACCTGGTAATCTCCTATTAGATCCATCCTATGATATCAAGAAATTATGTTTTTAAAGAATTACAATTTATTTTATCAACACATTCATACATGAAATCTATCATGGGTAAAAAATATAACCTGAAGAGGGTGTGAGATAAATATCAGTGGTCCACCACTACCTGTGTCTATAATATCCATCCCATGTAATTGATATTTTAACAATGTGCATACATGAATATATAAATAAAACAGTATAATGTAACTAAATAACCATATACCTACTTTACCCCTTGGTTTGTGTCTGAACATGTAACTTGTCAATAAATTAACTGATCACTAGTTTATATATACAAGTCACATGAGGCATAACCATCACTAACATCACCTCATGATAGTATAAACTATCAAAGTTCTATATTGTAAGATGGAAACCATGATTGATAATTAATATTAAATGGTTCCATGTTAATCACCAAGCAAACAAATACCTTAGGGGAACCTAACATATAAGTAATTGAGTATAGCTAAGGGGTAAGATTGTAATCCAAGGAGAATCATCCGAGTCATTCCCACAATGAATTTTTTATCCAAGTCCAATGAATACATCCAACATAAAATAGGATATAACTAGTGGCCAGGCCCAAGGATGTAACCAAGGAACCCCATGTCACATTAGATCCAAGGAGTGTATCTAAGGCATTGTTTAATAATAATGAAGGAATACTATGATGTCATACCAAGAATCTAGAGGTAAAAAGGATTGGGTTTTTGGGTAGGTCTCAACCAAAGAAACTGACATCCTTGAATCAGGAATGATGTCCACAAGTACCTAGGGAATTCCATTGGGAATCCAAGAGCAATTACAAGTCAAGACTTACTATAAATATTTCATGGTCCTTGTGCATAAATAGGCACCTTACATTGAATTCATTGACATTATAAAATTCAATTGGTTCAAGCTTTGCATTACATTCATTTGGAAAGGACATGTGACATGGAACCTTTTAATTAAAACCATCCATGTAATTTTCAATTAATAAGTTTTACCCTAATTAATTCCATTGTCATGGCAAGGTGTGTTGTGGTTGTGAAACCAAACAGAAGTGTACATTTAATTAGTCTAATACATATTCATAGGTATTATTTCCTTAATAAAATTTGAATCAATTACTTACATTCAATAACATACCTTAGGTGGTTCAAGTTGAAGTCATAAGGTACAAGATATTCATAATTTCATTATTAAATATTCAATTAATATAAGGATTCTCTACATTAGTGTGGTCAAGCTCAAGCACACTCAAATGATGGATCAAACGTGTCAAAACACTAAAAACCCAATTATAGAATATCACCCTACCTGGGGTGTTGGGAGTTGTGGGCACAACCACCAACAACAAACCACATTTATGTAAAGTGCATAACTATGTAGTTAAAATGACTATAATCATGGAATATAAATTCAATAAACAACATCTGATGAAATCAGCAGGCCCCAAAACTGAATTCAAAAAACAATGAACTTGATGGATGGGTTAGACCACCAACTTTGTACTCATACGAATCTCTGAATCATGTATCGATCTCTAAATTTTCCTGGAGAAGAGTAGATCTGAAAAATAAGAATAAAATCTAATACCTTGATAACTAGGTCGAGTGAAAGAGAAACAAATAATAATGAAAAAGGAATAGAGTACTTGCTGTTGCACATCCACCATGAAAAACTAAAGCTCGATCAGAACCCAAATGAATAAGGCCTCTTAATCCCTAGATTTAGCCAACAAAAGCTCCAAAATGGGTGAAATTGAGGTTTATCCCACTGGAATTTGAATTATAGAAGAAGGGTTAAGTTAATTAGACGATGAAGAGTAAAATGGTCATTTTGACCAGAAAATAGCCTATGATTGGTTTGGCCGCACGGTTTTCTAAACCATATTCCAACCATGCATGGGTACCTGGAGAAGAGGGGAACCTGCATGGTTAAAGAACCATACGACAACTGTGTGGAATGGCTTGCCCGAAAATGCAGACCATCTTCACTATTAGATCTAACTGTTTGCCCTAGATGAAATGTTTACAGTAACCATATCAAATACTAATTTATCCCAAAAATCTGTCCACTAGGCATTGAACAATCCATGTACACCCCTGAGATCTTCTTGAACTAATTAGGCATTCGAAGAAGGTCCATAATAAGGATTTTGACAAAAATTTAAAGGATCCATATCTAAGTCAAATACCAAGTTATTAGAGTATTTTCACATGGTTTTTTTCAAATGGGAGTGGTTTTATTTATTTTACAACGGTAAGGGATGAGCATAATAAAATATTTCACTTACTTATGTGAAGGTGAGTCATAGTCTTTAAGAAATGATTTTAAAACCTTAAAATGTGTTAATGGTTTTAGAGGATTCATAATAGATTTATAAAATTAATCAAACAAACATAAAATATCATTATATTAAAGATAATACATATATTCTATTGTGAATACACTTAATAGTATTTATTGCACCACTTTTGGGTCATTAAGATTTCATAATACACAAAGTATATTTATATGGTAATTTATTTTTAACCGAAAATTTGATTATTTCAGAAAATAATAAAATATTAACCATTGGATAGTTTTTGTACTCATAATCCTAATAATTATATTCATTTTATCTAAATAATTTTCTAAATTTTTGTATTTTCACTTTTAAAATGAAATTGTCATTTATTAAGAAATGCTAGGTTTTTTTTGATAATAATAGTTTTCGAACCCTTATAAAAATTACATTTGACATCTTAATAATCTTGAAATTCTCCCGTAAATAGTTTAACTCATTATTAAGTTGTTGGATATTATCTTGGAATTGTTCAAGGGAAAATCCCCAAGATTCTATCTCCCTTGTAATCCCTGATAAATAGACTTCATAGGGTATGATCCTACTAGTTATGCCATTTATTCCTTTATCCATGTAAATTGGATTTGTTTAAACCCTATATTTATACTAACAAAGTGATAATGTTTAAAGTATATTTTATAAATGGTAAAGATGATTATTGGTCATTTAAATTATATAGAATATACTAAAACCAAACAAGTTCATGTGTTTTCTATAACCATATTACATAATAAGGTATTTAATTAAATCACAAGGGAATATGTTATATATAACAGTTAAGGGTGTTATACATTGGTCATCGTGAGGATGAATCATTATAAGTATATTTTAATCGGTAACAATTTACATGAATTTTTGTATATTATTCACATTGATTATGAATTTTTTATTAATGAAATAATAATTCTTTGTTTAAAATAACTAGTGTGAATCAAAACCAATATACACCATCTGTAAAGAATGGAAGGTGTATTCTTTACTTTTTTAAAAGTGGTATGTATATTAAGTTAACAATAATATTTTTTTGTAAAATGGGAAAAAATATATTTATGTTCCACTCTTTATATGTATATTGATGAATCAAAAGTGTAAACCTACTTTCATACCACTCAATGTGTTATGGAAGGAGTATTCTATAAATAAAGAGGGAAAACTAGTAGATGACAAAACAGGTATGGGAATCATATCTAAGTTTGAAATAATATATTTGTCTTATTCTTTAAAACAATATTATATAATTATGATTAATTATTTTATTATATTTTTTGTTGTTTTAAAAAATAATTATCATTTATTAGACTATATGAACAATAGTATCTAGTATCTTTGAAGTGGCCCAAACAATATGGATGGATATGAGATGCATGATTTTTAGTATCGCCTCAAGAATATTTTTCAAATTCATAGTTACAAGGGGATATAGATAAGAAAATAGATTAAATTCATTCATAGATAGAATATTTAAAATAATAATATAATTTGTATTTTGAGTTACATGACATGGTTTTGGGAAGTGGTCAATGAAGAAAACATTATAACCACAATTACATGAAGAGACCCTCCATATTTATGTCTATCCATTCCCATCATAGTCCTACCATATTAGAGGTGATCAATTTTTCCAAAATTTTAATTCAATATATGAATTATATGAATACTAATTCCATTCATGTACAAAAATTATATAAGGTGAAATTAATTGTGATTTATATTTATTTTCACCCACCAATCATCTTTTTGAGAGGGGTATAATATATAATATAAAATGGAATATTATATAGAAAATTTCATCCACAAGATCATGTTATAGTAGGTTTTTACATAACTCATAAGTTGTCTACTAAGCTACCATTTCTCTTGGATGATTTGGTTGTTCTCATAGTTAAACACACTGTTGGAACTTTTGTATCATGGTCATTTAATAGTGTAAGAAACATGATGATGAAGTGGTATTTTATTTCCAATTTATTTTTTATGAAGAATATTTAACAATTAATTGAAAATTTTTGTATTAAGGAATTTTATTTCGGAGATAAGAAATAAAAAAAAAGAGGCCAAATTTAACAAAATATAGAGGATCAACCAATAAATAAAAAAGAGGTTTAATAAGTACCATTACCTCACTTATTCAAATAATTTACTTATTAATATTACCTATTCATACAAATATAAACATCAAATACAATAATAAAAACTAAATTTAATTTTATGAGAAAATTTACACAGATTTCATTTAAGATAATATTGCTTTAGAGGTTGTCAATGAAATTCTCAAGCATGAATGGTTAGGATTCTTAGTTGTGAATGTATACATGACTAACATTTTCATTAATATGTTCTTCCAAAAACTAATCTACTGTGTTAATTACTATTAAATACTATTAATTTTTTTACCAGTGTTTATTTCAGTATTATGTGAATGGAAAACTCATGAATATAAATTTTCATTTGTTATTCCTCATATCAATAATACCAAATAATATTAATTTGATGAAGTTGAAATTTCAATAATAGTGGAGTGAATAGTTAAATAAATTCAATAAAAACATATAAAATATGAAGTCTTATTAGTACTCATAATACTGGTGTAAAACTCTATAATATAATCAGATAAAATATAATTTCATTTATTAAATTATAATATTTTTTTCCTTTTAAGATGTTGTCCCACAGTCTAACGTCATGCGACAGAGAAAATGGTTGTTATGCAGTTTAACATCGTGAAACTAGGACGTGAAAGCACACGGATTGTGTCGGTAGAGGGATGGTCATCTCTACCCCATTATGGTGGTTTTGGATGAGGGGTGAATCTATATGATGGTATTTCTCTAAAATTCCCAATGCGTAAGAAATATGTTCTTCATGCATGATCTGGGCTACCTCATAGTTGGAATTCCACCGACTAGTGTCAAGACCACAGGGAGGAGCATTGTGGTTGATGCAACGTGGTTGTTGGGATGAAAAATAGTGTCACAAGGGTAGCATGGATGACAAAATTCCCTCAGTCTGAAGGAGTGATGAAGCCAGGATCGTTGGTACGACGGGGCTATGGAACATGCAAGGTGTGGAAGCCTGGAACATTGGTAAAATGGGGGTGATGGAGCCCATAAGGCGTGGAATCCTGGACGTCCATACGATGGGGGCGATGGATCCTAGAAGGCATCGATGCCTTGGGCATGGGTATGATGGGGCCATTGAGCCAGGAAGATGTCGAAGCATAGACGTCTATACGACGAGGGTGATGGATCCCGAAAGGCGTGGATTCCTGGAGCGTCGGTAAGATGGGGGCGATGGATACCAAAAGTCGTGAAATCCTGGACATTCATATGACATGGGAGAGGGATCCCGTAAGGCTTAGAATCCTGGACATCCGTACGATGGGGGTGGACCCGGAAGGCATAGAAGCATGGAGCGTCGATACGATGTGGCCACTGATCCCGGAAGGATTAAAAGCCTAGACATCGGTATGATAGGTGTGATGGAGACTAGAAGGCATCTAATCATGGAACGTCAGTAAGACGGGGACATGGAACATGGAAATCATCGAAGCCTGGATTGTCGGTATGATGGGGCCATGGACCTGGGAATGCATGAAATTCTGGATGTCGGTATGACAGGGGCTATGGAGCCCGAAAGGCATCGAAGCCTTGAACGTCCTTAAAACGGGGCAATGGAGCTTATAAGTCATGGAATATTGGGCGTCTCTCCTACAGGGGAATTGGAGCTCGGATGGGGTCGTAGCCTGGAACGTTTGTACGACGGGGCCATGGAGCAAGGAAGGTGTGAAAGCCTGGACGTCTGTACGATGGGGGAATGGATCCTGGAAGGTGTTGAAGCCTAAATGTCTTTACGACAGGGGATATGGATCCCTAATGTCACTGAAGCCGGGAGTGTCGGTACGAAGGGGCCATTGAGACTCGAAGGTGTCGAAGCCAGGACGTCGGTACAAATGGTGCGATGGTGCCTGGAAGTCATCGAAGCGTGCCGAATGGTAGTGGTGTAGGGAGCACCTCAGTATTGGTCATTGGTGCTCTGGGATATGTACTATTGTATTGGGGGGGGGGGGGTCACCCGGATTTCCCTATGAGGGTAGTGGAGTGGGCGAGGAGATAATGAAGTAAGGGGAAAATTCCACCAACATGGCCCAAGAGTTCAGCGGAGTTGGTAAGGAGCCGAAGGGGTCAGGTGGAAGATCCCACATCTGAGGCCTCTTAAGAAGGTGGGGTCAACAAGGAGCTGAATGACCCAGGTGGCGGATTCCACCTGCGCGGCCACTTAAGGTGGCGGGGTCGCTAAGGAGCCGAATGAGTCATGTAGCGGATTCCACCTACGCGGCCTCTTAAGGCTGTTGCGTTGGCAAGGACCAAATGGAGTCGGGGTTGGATTCCCCCAGCGCAGCCTCTTAATGTTGCAGAGTCCCCAAGGAGCCGATGGAGTCAGGGGAGAATGCCCCCTGTGCGGCCTCTTAAGGCAGCAGAGTTGGAAAGGGGCCTATGGAGTCATGGGGCAGATGCCCCCTGCGCGGCCTCTTAGAGCAGTGGAGTCGGTGAGGAGCCCTTGGAGTTGGATGGAGGATGCCACATGCTTGGCCTCTTAGGGAAGAGGGTTCGGAAATGAGTGGATGGATTCAGGGGAGGATGCTCCCTGTGCGGCCTCTTAAGATGTCGGAGTCAGTGAGGATCTGATGGAGTCGGGTGGTGGATTCCCCATGTGCGGCTTTTTGAGGCGGTGGGGTTGGCGATGAGCCGATGGAGTCGGGGGGTGGATTCCATATACGCTTCCTTTTCAAGTGGTGGTTCCAGTGAAGAGCCGATGCAGTCGGGGGTGGATTCCCCCTGCATGGACTCTTACAGCGGCTGCATCATCGAGGAGCTGATGGAGTCGGGTGGCGGATGCCACCTGGGCGCCCTCTTAAGGCAGTAGAGTCGGTGAGGAGTCGATGGAGTCGAGGGGGGGATTTCTGTTTCATGGCCTCTTAAACAGTCATTCTCGGTGAGGAGCTGATGGAGTCAGGAGGCGGATGCTACCTGGACGACCTCTTACAGTGGAGGAGTCAGGGAGGGGATGATAGAGTTGGGGGAGGATTTCCACTGTGCGGCCTCTTAAGGTGGCGACATCAACGAGCAGTCAAATGTGTCTAGGGTGTAGATACCCCCTATATGGCCTCTTAAGGTGGCAGAGTCGGCGAGTAGATGATGGAATTCGGGGAGGATTTCCGCTGCGCAGCCTCTTAAGTTGGAGACATCGGCAAGGGGCCGAAGGAGTTGGATGAGGATTCCCCCTACGCGGCCTCTAAATGTAGTGGAGTCAACGAGTAGATGATAGGGTCGGGTAGCGGATTCCACCTACACTGCCTCTTAAGGCGGATGAGTCGATGAGGAGCCGATGGATTTGTGAGGCAGATGCCCCCTACACGGCTTCTTAAGGCGGTGTCATCAGTGAGGAGTTGACAAATTAGGGTACAGGATGCCACCTGTGCGACCCCTTAAGGCGGCGAAGTCGGTGAGGAGCCGATGGAGTCATGTGGCGGATGCCACCGGCATGGCCTCTTATGGAGGAAAATTCTGCGAGGTGCCAATGGATTCAGGGGAGGATTCCCCCTACGTAACATCATAAGGGGGAGACATCAGTGAGGAGCCGAAGGATTCAGGTGGCGGATTCCACCTGCGCGGCCTCTTAAGGGTGCGGAGTCGGCAAGGAGCCGATGAAGTCGGGTGGAGTATGCCACCTATGTGGCATCATAATGCAGCGGAGTCACCGAGGAGCCGATGGATTTAGGGTAGGTTTCCCCCCTAAGAGGTATCTTAAGGAAGGTGGTTTCAGTGATGAAACAATGGAGTCAGGGGGAGGATTCCCCCCTGTGTGGCCTTTTCAGGCGGCGTTGTCATCGAGGAAGCAATGGAGTCGTGGGGAGGATTCCCCATGTGCGGCCTCATAAGGTGGTGGCAGCGGTGAGGAGCTGATGGAGTCGGGTGTCGGATGCCACCTACGTGGCCTCTTAAGGCAGCGAATTCAATGAGGAGCCTATGGAGTCGGGTGGCGGATGCCACATGCATAGCCTCTTAAGGTAGAAGATTCGGCGAGGATCCAGTGGAGTCGGGGGAGGATTCCCCCTGCGCAGCCTCTGAAGGCAGTATCGTCGATGAGGAACTGATGGAGTCCTATAGAGAATGCCACCAGTGTGACATCTTAAGGCGCCAGAGTCGGCGAGGAGCCGATGAAGGCGGAAGAGTATTCCCTCTACATTTCCTCTTAATGTGGCGATGTCGGTGAGGAGATTATGGAGTCGGGTGGCAGATTCCACCTACGCATACTCTTATGGCGGCAAAGTCAGTGAGGAGCCAATGGAGTCGGGGGAGGATCCCCCATGCACATGCCCTTAAAGAGGTTGCGAAGGCAAGTATTTGAAGGAGCCAGGGGTGTGAATGCCCCTTATGCGACCTCTTAAGGAATCGGAGTCGGTGAGGAGCTGATTGAGTCGGGGGTTGTTTTCCACCTACATGGCCTCTTATGATGGAAGAGTTGGTGAGTAGTCGAGGGAGTCGGGGAAGGATTCCCCCTGCGTGTCCTCTTATGGCGGCAGAGTTGGTGAGTAGGCGATGGAGTCGGGTGGCATATGAAACCTGTGCGGCCTCTTAAGGTGGTAGAGTTGGTGAGGAGCCGATGGAGTCGGGGGGTCAGATGCCACTATGGGAGGATTTTTAATGCTCCGACGTCGATGAGAAGCCTATGGAGTCGGGTGGTGGATGCAACTTGTGCGGCCTCTTGAGGCTACAGAGTTGGCGAGGAGATGATGGATTCAGGTGGAGGATTCCACCTACACGGCCTCTTAAGGCGGCGTAGTAGGTGAGGATATGATGGAGTCAGGGGAAGATTCCCATTGTGGCCTCTTAATATGGTGCCATTGGCGAAGAGCCGAACGAGTCGGGTGGCAGATGCCACCTGCGCGGCCTCTTAAGGTGGCAGAGTTGGTGAGGAGCTGATGGAGGTTTGTGGGAAATGCCACATGTGCAGCCTCTTAAAGCGGTTGAGTTGGTAATAAACCTATGGAGTCATGGGAGGATTCCCCATACACGGTCTCTTAAGGCAACGGGGTCTACGATCAGTCGATGGAGTTGGGGCGAAGATGCCCCTTGCGTGGAATTTTCAGGTGGCGGAGTCAGCGAGGAGCTGATGGAGTCAGGTGACGGATTCCCCCTATGAAACCTCTTAAGGCAGTGGCGTCGGTGAGGATCCATTGGAGCCAGGTGGCAGATGCCACCTGCGTGATCTCTTAAGGTGGAAAAATCAGTGAGGAGCCGAGGGAGTTGGATGGTGGATGCCACCTGTGAGGCCTCTTAAGGTGGTGGAGATGGTGAGGAGCCAATGGAGTCGGGGGAGGATACTCTCTGTGCGGCTTCTTAAGGCAGTGGTGTCGGAAAAGAGATGATGGAGTCGGATAGAAGATCCCACCTGCTCTACCTCTTAAGGAGGTGGAGTCATCGAGGAGCCGATGAAGGCAGTGGAGGATTCCCCATGTACTGCCTCTTAAGGCGGCAGAGTCGATGAGGAGACGATGGAGTCGAGGGAGGATTCCCCCTACGTGTCCTCTTAATGTGGTGGTGATGGCGAGGAGCCGAAGGAATCAGTGGTGCGGATTCCCCCTGTGTGGCCTCTTAAGGGGGGTGGGGAGTCAGTGAGTAGCCAATGTAGTTGGGGGAGGATTCCACCTACACGAAATCTTAAGGCGGTGGAGTCAGCGAGGAGCTGATTAACCGTAGTCTTCACACATCTGATGGTTCTCATCCTCTCACAAATAAGGGATATGGGATTCACGTGGGTGTTGCCTCAATTTTCCCATCACATTTTGTACTCACTATTGAAAGAGAATATATTCACGTCGTGTTCACCATTTATGTTTCTAACACATTCGCTAGGGCACGTGTGTCTGTCTGTTTCGAGGATGACTATTGACGCTCCTTTTGTCACAGAATATAAAGATTGGAAAAGGGGAATATCTGAGCTCAAAGTGATGAAACCTTTGAAGAAAATATCAAAATTTGAAAAAGGCATGAACAAAAGATCAAAAGCACCTATGCCGCGCAAGTTCTATCACTATCGCGGAAGTCCACATTCGCGACGCCTTATGGTCGCGCAAGTGACTTGCACGACCTAAAGTGATAACCACCCGGTAACCGCCCATGGTCATCTCCTGCCTATAAATAGACCATGTGGGCCCTCCATTCAGGAGGATCTTTTTTTTTTCAGAAACTCGGATTGAAGCTCCCGACGCCCAAGTCTCTTCTCAAAGCTTCCGGAACACTTCTAAGGTAATTTCTTACCTAGAAAGGATGATCTAAAGAGAGGGAGGAAGGTCTAAGTGTTGAAATTCATCAACACTTGTGCGCCTAAGTGGTCAGCCCTTAAGGGAAGTGGCCACACTTGTGTGCCACCATATTCCTTCGATAGAACTTGCACGTCCCTTTTTTGGAATAACCTCAAGAGGATTTTAAAGGCTGTAATGAAGAGTCACTCAAATATCTCAAATGCTGGTTGAATATCACACAAGTACACACCATGTCACGCAGGTATACCTGCACGACTAATACTTGCGCACCACCGCAGTACCTGCGTGCCTTCCAAGACTTGCGCGCCCCTTCCTTTGTGGGTGCCTTTCTTGCCCATTTCACCCCTCTTAATCCATTACACCTTTCCTTTTCAAGATTCAGTCTTCAAGACACTCTTCAAATCCATTTATGGCATGATTTCTTGATTTGAATTCCTTATTTGAAAGGAATTCTGTGGAATATCTCTCAAAACCTAGTGATTTAAATATCTTTATGTCACCAAATATGGAGAGTTCATTCATTCAACCTCATCCTTTAAGATGAGATAATCCTTAAACCTAGGTCCCCTTTTCAGGAATAAGTCCCATTCATAATCTTGGGCTTCCTTTTCAGGAGTAAGCACTAAGTCCCCTAACCTAGGCATCCTTTTCAGGAATAAGTCCCAGTCATAATTATGGGCATCCTCTTTAGGAGTAAGCCCCAAGTCCCTTAATTTTTGGGCATCCTTCTTAGGAGTAATCCCCAGATCCTCTAATTTGGGTTTCCTTTTCAGGAATAAGCCCCAAGTCCCTTAAATTCTCTTTAACCAGTCCTAATTTACGTTTGATCTGGGATTACTTCTCAGGAGTAAAACCCAGTTATCAATCCTCTCCTAATTTGGGTTTCCTTTTCAGGAATAAGTCCCAAGTTAGAGTATTCAAATCTCCATGAAGCACATATAACTTTATGGACCCTATTCCTGGATTTTCTCCCTAATGTAAATCCTATCCTTCATTTATCAGGGTAGTCATATATACATAAGCCCCAAACCATTTCTTATGATTACATTTTTCATGGCCCAATTGTCTATTTTATTACCAATACATCTTGTTTCTCACACTGAGCATGACTCACGTGAGCTTAGAGAGTAAAAGTAATTATGAAATCATTCTTTGAGCCATTAATCATAAACATTATACTCCCTTATTCGAACTACGTGGGTTCTGATTCCTTTTCCAAAACAAAGGATACGTAGGTAACCCATCTATTGGTTCGATCCCAACTCTGAAATAATTCATGTCCTTATGAATGACAATAAACTTCAAGTGCCCCACTGAGTGGCTTTAAAACCAGCCTGGTCATCATAATGACCAAGAGACTTTTATATAAATGTTTTGAAGGTTACCATTGACCAAGAATCTCTAAATAGATATAGATGATTCTCTATTGATGAAGAACCTAGAATACATATAAAATATTCTCTAAATTTCTTACATATTTAATCATTGATTGTCAAAACTGAAGGAAAAGCTCATTTTATACTTGGTAATGTAATAAGGATTCACGAACATAACTTAAATCTATAAAGAGAGTCCCGGAATAGACAATAATTCCCCTCAAAAAGGTGTGATGAGTCCAACCTCTCATCCTCTCGACCAATGCAAATTCCTAATCCTCATCAGTCCACAAGCTAATGAGCGCCTACCTTTGAAAAGTAGGTCCAAATGGATGTGGAATCATTGGATGTTTCCGGTTCTATGAACAAACCCGTTAGAAATGGATCAGAACGTTTGAATCTCCCATCCAGGAGTTCATCCCCGAATTCTGAGGGAAAAAAATGGTGAACCCGATGTGAATCCTTAACCAAGTTAAAATGATGTTTTACCTATTTGTTAAGCCCCTATTTAAAACTCAATAATAGGGCTAAAAAAACAATCATTGACATGTGTGCTCATCCGAAGGATGAAGTGGCTGAATTTTATCTTGATTACGTCTGTTATATCAAACAGGCACTCTTTTCCAAGATCTTCTGTATTTCCAAAATGGCTACTCTCAAATTCACATCTGTGAATACTGCTATTACAAATACCACTGCTGCTATTGCTACTGGATCGTCATCTACTCTGAGGATGACATCACCTACTCAGCGTCTTCAAAGTTGGGTATCAAATGTGGTGGTTAAGGAGTTCCGTCAACACGGTACCATCCAAACTCTTGCGGCTGCCCGACAGGCCCTCCAAGTGAACAACTCACACAGGTCATCCGGACAACGACGACCAGTGATCAAGATGCAGGCGGTGCTGACTACCGTCACCAACCGTTTTGAGTCATTATCCCCAGAACGCAATTTCAATTCGTTCCCTTACTCTGAGGAAGTGAATGAGAAGGTCCCTCAGGGCCTTAATTCAAAAAGATAGGAGTCCTTCCCGAGGGCTCCCATAAACAATCGCCGACAGACTTCTGCGGCAGTGCGCCCTCAACATGATGAGGGTACCGACTCTAGGCATTCAGCTCAGGTTCCTCGAACCCGAGCAGGCAAGACGAACCGCCAGAGACGGAATCCGGTTAACAATGGGAAGGTTTTCATTCCTTCCATCTCCGGAGAAGTCCACCAACCTAACTTGGTGGAGAACAACGAACAGGTACACACACCTGTCCGTTTTAATTCCGCTGTCCAGCAGACTCATCTGGCAGCATCAGGCCAACCCCGCCAGGCAATTCCGGCGGAGTACTATAGGCAGGAATATACACCTGCTTATACATCATCAGTTAGTCAGTAGGCTCTCCTGACTACATATGATGGATCTCGTCAACCACGTTTTGCGAAGTGTAATCAGTAGGCACATACACCTGCTAGTACTAATCAAGCCTACCAATAGTCTCGCTTGGTAGCGCACAGAGAAGTTAGTTGGAATGCTCCGACGACAAATAGGAGGCAGACTCAACTCTCTGCCTCCACACTTGAGTACTGTCAGGATTCAATGACAAGAAAAGGAGGATCGGAGCGGGCACATAAGCCTACTCCAAGCCCGGAAGGGACGTATATCCCCGTTCCGGCAGCTGAAGTCACCAAACATATTTTTTTAA
Organism: Viscum album; assembly: GCA_963277665.1. Classification (NCBI taxonomy): domain Eukaryota; kingdom Viridiplantae; phylum Streptophyta; class Magnoliopsida; order Santalales; family Viscaceae; genus Viscum; species Viscum album. Next base: position 36,522 of record CAUJRU010003251.1, read on the forward strand.
TGGTGAAAGAGCAGAAGAAAATTCTTGCTCATATTCTAGATGCTTTCTAGGATATCATAACAGCTTCAGCATCATCTCAGGGAAAGACACATAAATCTATCCCTAGCAGTGGAGTGACCCATCAACGATTCACTCCGGAACAGACACACACATCTGTTCCAGTCCAAGAGGGTTATGGGGCATACTCCCCCATATCATACGGAAAAACAAGTCAGGCACATACACCTGATTTGAGTGGAGATCGTCAGCCTAACCTGACCATCTTTCCTGATCAGGCACATACACCTGCTCAGAGTAACCACTTTCGTCAACAAGTGGTTTCCAAAGCGAGTAAGAAGGCATCTAAGAAAAAGATCTTCCCAGCACAGTCAGGAGATCAAAGGCCAATCTGTAACAAGGCCTTGCTCGATGCTGGAGTTCTTGAAGCCCTCAGACATTTATCTGTTGGAATTCAAGATTCTACTCCCTCAGTTCCCAATAACAGGAACATTAATTCCAAAATTCTTCAACAGACACTTCCTCATGAAGGCTTGCTTCATGAAAATTTCGTCAATATTGATGTTTCTTCTTCAGATGAGATCCATAGGAACCCTGTGTGTGGTCAGAAGACCAAGGAGCAAGAGATCTCATCTTTTGTTGTAACCCATTATGGTGGTCCTCCCCATGATGATGAATTTCGCTGCGAAAGTCCTCTCTGCGGTAGTGATTCACATTGCCTGGAAAATACTCCAGTGGACAATGTAGTGCCGAGAAAGCCCTCTTATCTTGAGGCACTTGAAAATGCGAAACCAGTCATGTCTGATGCTTTATCGCTAGCAAGTGAAATACTTTCTCAATTAGAAGATAGCTCAGGGTGTAGGTCATTCTCCGAACCACCCCTAAGTAATGCATCTTCTAGTTTGATCAATGATCTCTCTACCAATCTTGTTGAATCCGATGAAGCAACAAGGAAACACCAACTCTGTTCAAAACAGGTAGAAGAATTTTCATTTAATGATAAAGAGGAAATGCTGAACATGAGTAAAAAACTTGTGAAAAGTGAGGTACCAGTCATGTTTTGGCCTTTGGCTGACTCCCAGTATGACATTCCAAAGATGTTAATGGAAGATGGAGTCCATGATATTAATCTCAACATATGGAAAACTCTTTGTCAATTGAAGAAGAAGGTATTATCTTATGATGAATATGAAAATCATCTTAAGATAATAGAAGGGCTACAACGTCAGATTGATTTGGCATCTCTATCAGTCTCTCGGTATCCGAAGGCTGAAAAGAAATAGAGAACCCTTCAACGCTCATGCCTTGGCGCACTAAGAAAATTGTGTCATTTAATTACCAATGCTCCATCTGGTGTTCATATCAGAGGATGGGGTGTTCACGGAGAACTACATCTCATAGTGCTTTCCAGTCAGCAAAGCCCGCTGAAAATGGTCTCATGCAATGTTATTGCCCATTGCCGGCCACAGTCAATGGGCTTTGTTCATAATCAAAAGCTTGCTCAAGAACAGGCTTCAACTAGTTCCTCTCAAAATCAAGCATATAGAGAACAAGTTGTTGAATTGATCCTACATCAAGTAGGAAAGAATATTGCACAAGCCTCTCGTATGGAGAAAACACATCATCAAATGACTGAAGTTTCGGAAATCATCCAACGGTCTGTTAAACCAGGTGATAAAAGTGGATACAGGCTAATGCATCCAGCTAATTTTAGAACTAATATTTGCAAGATCAAGATAGATTTTAAGAAGTTCATAGACATAGCATGTCAAGAGCCACCCCAGCTTGTCAGACTGGGGACTCCTTTAAACCAACCCTCAGAGTCAACAAATGGGATTCGAGGAGTTGAGTGGAAGCAGCAGGAACATCCCCAGTTCTCGAGACTGGGGACTCATTCAAATCATCAATCCCCTTCTCAGAGAATATCGGTCTTTTCTCGATTGGGGAAGAAGTCCCAAGAGGAACGAAGAGCCAAATTATCAGGATATTCTCACCAAGTTATAGCTCGTCAAGATGTTCCTAAAAGATTAAATCAACAAAAGGCAATGTCTCATCAAAGACATGAAAGAAGACAATATCACAGAAATTTTGATAGAAGGGATGCGATGCATTATACATCAATCAATGTCATCAATGTCATTGTTGCTAATCCACCAGAGGAGACTCACTCAGGGGACTCAGATGAAGAGCGTCCTACTCAAGAAAATGTACGCGCCGATACAAATGAAGAAGGTGTGCGTACACAAAGTCAAAGGATTACTCAGAACCTAGGTAATACACTTCCTTCTCTCCAAAATGTATCCAAAAAAGGGAGGGGAAAGAATTAGGATACATATCCTTCCTATGGAGAAGGTCAATCGCTCTCGTTAGAGAAAAGGTTTGCACAACAAGAGGAATAAATGATAGAATTAAGAAGGTTGAATGCAGAACTACTTCAGAGTAATCTTCTTCTTAAGAATTCTGAAGTCCGACAGCCAAAGGCATTTGTTGTAACTAATGAGATGGATCAGGAATATCCTCATTTATTTATACACCCTCAGAGGTCTAATCCTATGGGTCAAACACAACAACGGTTGGTAGTGCTACCATCAGTTGTAGCACCAATCACCACGTCTGTCCAAGATTTATTCATTGCACCTACCCAAGAAAAAATTCAACCTGATGTTTCTCAAAAGTTAATAACTACTATTGAGTCATTAACAGCTCGGTTAGAAACTATGGAAGGGAAACAGGCGCAATTTCAACTAGAAAATAATGTTTACCCTGAATGGGTAGATTCAATTTCTCCTCCATCTAGTTTTGGAAACCCTGTTTTCCCTACTTTCAATGGATCAGGTGACCCTGAACAACATTTAACGCATTACGTGTCTTGTTGTGATCCTATGATGGTAACTCCTGAACAGCAAGAAGTAGTGAAACTCAGATGCTTCGTGCGAACCTTGCAAGGACAAGCTTTTTTCTGGTATAAAAGCTTGCAATCCCGGTCAATCATCGGATGGGAGGATCTTCATCAAAAATTCCTTCTTCAGTTTAGCTCAACTTTTCCAAAAACGACAGTTTTTGATCTTACAAACTGCAAGCAAAGGGAGAATGAAAGAGTCTCTGATTTCATTGCTCGCTGGAAGGGATTAACGTATTCCCTGAGTTTAGAACTCCCTCAGGAAGAGCTGTTGTCAATCTGTGTGGAAAATTTGCGTGACGAATTACGCACGCCATTGATCCCTGTGAAATACACAGGAGGGTTTCGAGACCTTACTTCAATCGCTCAGTAGATTGAATATTCCCTTATATAGGCTAAGGCTAAATCTTGTGTAATTCCATTAGGTTCAGGAAGGATAATGGGTGAAGCAGAAACTGCTACAGTTATGCTTAAACAAGCGCCTGTACCTATTTCTACTTCAAAACCTTCATCTTCTCGAAGGGCTCCACCTCCTGAACACCAACAAAAAAGGCCGTTTCATCCAATTGATCAAAGAGATCAACGATGAAAACAATTTGATGATTTGAAGAGTAAAACATACTCTTTCCGAAATGAGCAAGTTCCTGGTTACTTCATTTCAGCTCTGGAAAATAATTTGGTTAAATTACCAGTGCCCAAGAGGCCAAACAAGGATGGAGATGAAGACCGTCCCAATTATTGTCCCTTTCAACAAATGTTGGGGCATCCCATCCAGGAGTGTTTTGTCTTTAAAGACCTCCTACAAAAGATGGTAGACTTGGGACAAGTCAAGTTGAAAGTTTCTTCGACTCAGGTAGCATGTGTTACTACTACAGTTCCAGAGGAGGAAGATGAATGGAAAGAACTCAAAAGAAGAAATGCACAGAAGTATGATGATTGGATGGTCAGAAAGACAATCAACCAGACTCATGCCATTTTGCGAACACAATTAAAGAAACCAATTTTGTATTCTGTCATGAATATTGCGGTAAAACCCTCTTCGTCAGAGGGAATGTCCTCAAAGAAATGGTTTGATTCAAAGAAGAAAAACGAATTAGAAGAAGATGAGTATGTGTCAAAGCCTAAGTTGTCTTTGACTCTGGTAGACTTTATTCCATCTACTTCAAAACCACGGGCACCGCCCCATCAAATGAAAAAACCTAAACAGGCTAGTCAGGAAGAGTCTTTATTAGACGAAGAGTTAATCTTCGGTTCTGTTAATATGATTCAATTAACAGATCCGTATTCCAGTCATAATTTCAATTTTGATGAGCCTGAATTCCTTGTATCAAATAAGGGAATCCGAGGAAGTTCCTGAGGTTCAGGATACAGGGGAAGACGTGGATCTTTCCAAAGCCACTACTCCAATTCTACCCCTTCTAGAACTGTGTATGTAGCAGAAACTCGTGGTAGATCCCTTTAGCAAGCTCAAAAAGAACAAGCAGGTTTTTCTGCTAATAGCCAACTCAGTCTTGGAACAATTATTTTAGAAGACCGATTGAAGGTTCAATATTCTTTATCTCAGCAAGTAAATGGATCTAATTGGTCTAATCTTCCAAAACCAAGGATGTTGCCAACTTCTATCCCAATACAAGATGCATCGGCTTCCAAAGCATCTACTTCCAAGGTACCTGCTAAACTGCTTACTCCTGTTGGGAAATGCAGACCTTTAGATCAAAATTATGATATATTGAAACACTTGTCCCAAGTACCATCCAAGTTATCAATTTTGGATGCTTTGAATCTGTCAAAATATCTTCGAAAAGCACTCATCGAAGATTTTTCAAGTCCTCAAGAGTTTGAAGCTGAAATTGTCGCAGTTGAAGTCTATCACATAGATAATAATCCTGCAGAATTCCATGCAGTGATATCTTTTACTGATAAAGATGAAGATGATGTTGTGCATGGGCACATAAAACCTCTGTACATATCTGGAAAAGTCAATGGTGTAGATATCCGAAGAGCTTTCTTTGACAATGGTTCAGGAGTCAACCTCATGCCCATTCGTACACTTCGTCGAGTGGGCCTCACAGAATCTGATTTATCTCCTTCTACTATGATGTTACAAGGATATGATAAAAATGAACAAGAACCACTGGGTGAAGTTACACTCAGAACTCAGTTTGGAGATCTTGTATCCAATTCAGATTTCATGATTGTTGATCAAGACTCAACTTTCAACATCTTGCTTAGAAGACCCTGGCTACATCAGCATGCGACTATCCCTTCATCATACCATTAATGTCTCAAATACTTTTTCAATGGTCAAGTTGGAAAATTGTATGGTGATAATACCCCATTCAAGACATGTGAATCTCAGTACATTGAGGTGGAATTTTATCACATAAAAGGAAGAGAAAAATCTACAATGAAGGAAATTAGCAAAGTTAATGCTCCATATGGTTTGGAGAAAATTCCAATAAACTCATTTACACATGTGAGTACAAATTATGTGTTACCTATCAGTCAAATTGAAAAAATAGGCCCAAATTAAAATACTCTTATGGAAAGATCCATAATGTCAATTATGGCAATTGATCCAGACAACATGGGAGAAATTGGTAACCTACCAAACAGTGATGAAAGCACAAGTGGTGACGTCTTCATTTCATCTTCTGAAATCCAACAGGTCTATACTTCTCCAATCAGTCCAAAAGAAGTTATAGCAAAATCGGAGGTGAATAATGATGTCAATTATCAATCCATCATCTCCTCTTAATTTCCCAAAGAAGGCCCTTTATCATCAATAGGGTCGGAAATGGAAGCTTCTTCTTCAAAATGTACAAATTTTGACATCTCTTCTGATCAAGAAAATTTCATTTTGTCATATACTATGCAAGTAGAAATGGAAGAAATAGCACATGATGAAGAGGAAGAGGAAGATCTTAGAGATGCTCCTCCAGCATTTGAATAAGGTATCTCTACCACAGTGGATGAACACAGAGAAATAAATCTGGTTACAGAGAAAGATCCACGCCCCACTTTAATTAGAGCGGCCATGACCCTTGAAGAGCAAGAAATGTATACTTATTTTCTAAAGCAAAATAAAGATATTTTTTCTTGGAACTATACAGAAATGCCTGGGCTTGATCCTGATATTTCTACTCATCATTTGGGTTTACCAAAAGAACATCGAGGATTTAAGCAAGCCGCGAGAAGAACACACCCAACTTATGCTTCCAAAATTGAAGTTGAAGTGGATAAGATGATCACTGCTAACTTCATCAGAGAAGTTCAGTATCCCAAGTGGTTGGATAATATTGTCCCTGTAAAGAAGAAGAATGGACAAATTAGGGTTTTCATCGATTTCAGAGATATTAATCGGTATTGTCCTAAAGATGATTTCCCAGTTCCGATTACAGAACTCTTAATTGATGCAACCGCTGCCTATGAAGTACTTTCCTTCATGGATGGATATTCCAGATATAATCCGATCCGAATGGCCCCAGAAGATGAGTAATATATAGCCTTCAGAGCCCCTCAAGGCGTGTTTTGTTACCGGGTGATGCCCTTTGGTTTAAAGAATGCAGGTGCAAAATATCAATGCGACATGCATCGTATCTTAAAACCTTTCTTAGGGAAGTTTGTTGAATGCTATGTAGACGATTTGGTGGTTAAATCCAAACAAGGTTCTAATCACTTGGCTGATTTGGAAGTCATATTCCACAAGCTTCGACAACATAATTTGAAGATGAACCCCTTAAAATGTGCTTTTTGAGTAACCTCAAGAAAATTCCTCGGCTTTGTTGTACGCCATCGTGGTATTGAAGTCGATCCTGAGAAGACCAAATCAATCCTTGGTATGTCACCTCCTCAGAATTTGAAAGAATTAAGAGGACTTCAAGGAAACTTAGCCTATATTCGGCATTTCATCGCCAATTTGGCAGGAAAAAGTTTACCGTTTACCAAATTATTGAAAAAAGGAGTCACTTACCAGTGGACTGAAGAATGTCAAGAAGCATTTGATGTTCTCAAGAAATACCTCTTGAGTCCACCAGTACTCATGCCACATTTTGAAGGTAGACCACTTATCCTCTATGTGACATCTCTAGAGCGATCATTGGGTGCCTTTATTGCTCAAAAGAACGATGCTGGGAATGAAAATAGCCTCTACTATCTCAGTAGAACTATGCTTGAAGCAGAAACCCGGTATTCAAGTACTGAGAAGTGCTGCCTGGCATTAATCTTTGCAGTTCAAGAAACCGTGACACTACATGCAACAACACGAGGTCCAATTGGTATCTCGCAATAATCCACTCAAATTCATCCTTAGTCGTGCAATGCTTACAGGACGTCTAGCAAGGTGGGCAATTATTTTGCAGCAGTTCGACATTCATTATGTATCTCAAAAGGAAATAAAGGGCCAAGCTCTGGCTGATTTCCTGGCTGAACATCCTTCAGTGGAAGACATGTCTTCAGATATTGAACTCCATGATGAGGATGTTTTTTCTATTCAAGAGTGTCCTCAAACAAGGGAAATGTATTTTGATGGTGCTTCCAGAAGTCCAACAGGGAAGAAAATGGAAAATCCTAAATTCAACAATGTTGGTTTAGGAATTGTACTCATTTCTCCAGATAAGGCATTGTTACCTTATTCCTTTATATTGTGGGAAGGTGGTACCAATAATGAAGCCGAATACCAAGCTCCTATCACAGTCTTGGAGTTAGAGCTTCAAGCACAAGTGAATCACTTAAAGGTGAAAGGTGATTCAGACTTGGTAATCAAACAAGTCAATGGGGATTATGCCATCAGAAAAGAATATTTAATCCCTTTGTATGATTACGTCAGAAAGTTAATTGCAGAATTCCCTTCAGAACCAACATTTTATTATGTCCCAAGATCACAAAATGCTCAAGCTGATGCACTGGCTAATATAGCTATAGCTCTAGCAGATCCAAATCAGGACGAGACAACCATCAGTATTGCCCACCGTCGTGCAATTTCACCTTATGTTCAAGCCAGAACAGAGGAAATTTATGAAATTTGTCCCATTCCTGAACCGTATGGTCATACTACAGGATGGATGTCACCTATCAGGGAATACCTTCAAAATGGAACACTTCCACCTGATAGAACAGAGAAAGAACAAATCCAGCGACGTGTGTTCAATTTTACTCTTTATGATGGCCCAAACCACCTAGAGAAAATTCTCTACAAACATGGTTTTGATGGAGTTCCCTTCAGATGCATTGATGGTGAAGAGACAATGGCTGTTATGAAAGAAGTGTATGAAGGATTCTGTGGTGCCCACCAGTCTGGACATAGATTTTCTGATCAAATTTGAAGGCTTGGATACTTTTGGCCTTCAATGATACAAGATTGTGTTTATTTCACAAAGAAATGTCATTCATGTCAAGTACATTCCAACTTCATTCATCAACCTCCAGAGTTGATTCATACAACTAAATAATCATGGCCATTTTCCACATGGGGAATGGATGTGGTGGGACTTTACCCTCCAGCTACGTCCAAGCAGTTTAAGTACATTCTTACTGCTACTGATTTCTTTTCCAAATGGACAGAGGTAGTACTTCTCAAAGAAGTCAGTTCTAAATTCATTGTTAGCTTCATCAAGTCTAACATCATTACTAGATTTTGTGTCCCTCATACCATATTGACGGACAACAGTACCAACTTCTGCTCTTCTGAGGTGAAGAAATTGTATCAAGAATACAACATTAAATCCAAACATTCATCTCGGTATCATGCGTCATCCAATGGCCAAATAGAAGCCTTTAACAAGACTCTTTCAAATATACTGCAAAAGATGGTGGATAAAGATAAGAGGTCATGGCCTGATAAACTCTTTCATGCTTTATGGGATTATCGGAATACCACCCGCAATGCAACGCGGTCAACTCCATATTCGTTGGTATATGGAACAGAAGCAGTCTTGCCAATTGAAGTTCAATTGCCCTAACTTAGAGTATCCATTTTTGATCTGTTATCTACATATGAGCAATCCCAAAAGCGATTGAATGAATTGGAATGGTTAGATGAGAAAATATCTTGCACTTTGCACCACTTGGAAATCTATCAGAATCGAATAGCACAAGCTTTTAGCAAAAAAGTTCATCTTCGTTCATTCATTCAGAGAGAATTGGTATTAGTTCTTAGAACTCCAATGATACCAGGAAAGAAACCTCCCAATATTGAGCCAAAATGGGAAGGACCTTATTCAATACATAGGGTCTACTCCAATGGAGCTTATTCATTAATCTCGATGGATGGCGAACTCATTACTACTCCAACTAATGCCAGATTTTTGAAGAAATATTTTGTATAAAATACAAAGTATTCACAAGATGTCCCTGCAACATGACAATAAACTATGAAGCACCAGTTCGTCCTTGCTATATGACTTTAAAATATACAGCAATGGTCCTGTATGACCTTAAATTTCAACTTCGTCCCACATGACGTTAAACTGTGGAAAAGTTCCCTAAATGGTCCAGTATGACCTTAGACTGCAACTAGGTCCTGTATGACCTTAAACTGCATCATCAACGGTCCATGCATATGACCCTAAACTATTTTCAAGTCCCTTATGTCTAGCAAGACGTTAAACTGTGACATCCTAACTACATGACGCTAAACTGCATAAAAGTCCCTTACGTCCGGAAAGACGTTAAACTACATAAACTGTAGAAAAAAATCCCCAATGCATCCAACATGACGTTAAAATGGTGCACTCTTTTGTCCTCACCGCATGACATTCAACTACACAGTTCCCCCCTTTTGTCCAACATGACGTTAAACTCTATTGTTCCCATCGTCCTAACTACATGACGCTAAACTGTACAGAATGTTCATAATACGTCCTACATGACATTAAACTGTATTTTGTCCCTGCTACATGACACTAAACTGCGCAGCACCAATAGTCCTAACTGCCAGACATTAAATTGCATAGTCCCTTTACATGTCATACATGACATTAAACAGTATTTTGTCCCTGCTACATGACACTAAACTGTGCAGCACCAATAGTCCTAACTGCAAGACTTTAAACTGCATAGTCCCTTTATATGTCCTACATGACACTAATCTATGCATCGTTAAGGTTGTTGTTACCTCTTGTTTCTCACACCGAGTATGACTCGCGTGATCTTAGAGAAAACCTCAACCGTAACACTCTCTTTGGGCCGCTAACCATGTATAAGTCCCAACCACATTTTTTTATTAGATCGTTGTCCCCAAGAACAACTTGATCATTAATTCATTCTTTAATTGAACTACACGGACTTTGATCCTTGCCCTCCAGGCTGGGTATGTATGAAACCTCCCAGGGTTCAATCCCAAAAACAATCTCTTCACTTCGGTTCACCTCCATCTCATATGATGTTGATTTGTGAAACCGCCTTTAGAATCAATATCTTTACATTTGATTCACTTTCGTCCTCCTTATATGACGTTAAACTATAAAACACTTTTTTCCGGTACGACAATAAACTACAATACTCTTTTATTTCCTCATTTGAGAGGGAAACATTATTTACATTGATTTTTCAATCAGGTTTCATTTCAAAAGACTACGTGCATACATGGTAATGCCTAAACATTTTATCTCGGGTTAAACCATCATTGCAGCTAAAGTCCCCTTTCACCCTTCACATGTACGAACCAAATTTGTACAAAGGGTAGTTCTAGAACTACGTGGGCTTGATTCCCATCCTTATGGGATACGTAGAAACGTTCGAGTATCCCTCGAATCCAGCCCCAAGTCTTTTGGGCCTAACCCCAAATTTCACTTTCAGTCCCTTGGCTGAAAAGTCCTCATGAAAACACACACTGTGTATTCATTATTATTGTCTGAACTCTATGAATGTAAACTAAGATCTCTCATACTTTCATCCTGCATGACGTTAAACTGCATTTCAAGAACTATGTATGGCTTGATTCTCATTCTTATGAGATACGTAGTGAAGTCCAAAATTTCAATTCAGGACCCAGCCACAACATGATTATGGTTATCATTGACCTATGTATCTCTATATACATTAGACAATACCCATCTTTATGTGTTATAAACCTAACCTTAAATATTTTCAGATCTTCATAACCCTTTTCATGACTTTTAGTCACAAAAATGTCAAGCTTCTGAGAATTCGTTTTGCCTGACTATGCAGTACGTGCCCATAGGTGGCATTGCATAAACAGTCCACATAACAGACTTGTTTTCCAAAAGATACTATTTTATTTAACTATGCATCCAATTCCCTTAGGTGGCCCCACATAATTCAACCCCCTAACGGGTTTGTTAAATAATGGTAACTTCATTCTTGGGAAGAATGCCTCTTTTGTCCTTATTTGTCTTAAACAACAGTATGTAGGGACCTGCAAAAAAAAATAGCCATCCTTAACATATTTGTCGCATATCCTTTTTCATGATCTGAAAGTTTTCAAGTCTATAGTTTATTCTTCTTCCCTATGTTTGGGCCAGACCTTTGTAGGAGTGATATTCATCCAGTTCTTCGATAAACTTTTCTGAAAATATCTTTACCATATTCAAGTACCTCTTTCCATATAGAAAACTCTATACTTTAGAAAATTTGAATCTCCATAAACTTTCACTAGCTTTTAGAACTAGGAAAGTAAATTTCTGAGAGTTCTTTTTTCCTGACTATGCAGCACGTGCCCATATGTGGCCTTGCATAAACAGTCTACATAACAGAATTGTTATCCAAAAGATACTATTTTATTTAACTATGCAGCCAATTCCCTTAGGTGGCCATGCATAATTCAACCCCCTAACGTGTATTGTTAAATAATAGTAACTTCATTCTTGGAAACTACTTTTTCTAATTCCTTTTAGCTCTTTTTCATATCATTCCTTAGATTCAAATATTCTTAAGCCATAGTTTACATATTTTCTCTCATACTTGAGTGGTAATATTTTTTCAGATAAATTGTCAAGGAATTGAATCAATTTTAATCCATTTTGGTCAAAGCTATTTCGACCTAAAACATTAGTCCCTTTATGTCCGGCATGCATGACTTTAAACTTCCCACAAAAGACAAAGGAACTCTGAATAAAAGTCATGTTCCAGCTCACTAAATATACATTTTTGTATGATTTAGGTAATATTGAGCAATTAAAAGGTTCAAAGTTTGTAGGGTTATTTGTAATAATCCTAGTAAAAATCAAACTATGCTTACTAAGCCCATTGGCTTATGTAAATTTGAAGAAGGTAGTGAGAGAATGCAGGTACAAATAAGTGAAAGTGAAAGTGTTTTTCATTGATACACAAGAGTTAGAAGGACATCCACAGACTGGAGTCTCTTCTCTTTTTCAAGAATTACAAGAGGCTTTCAACATAAAACTTCATTTGATTTACGACATCCCGAGCTTGATCAGCAACCACATGGAATTCATTCATACAACTGGATACAATAAGAGATGCAGTGATACCAGCTGCTCTTGGAACAATTGTAAAAGGATGTTCTTGAGTGCAGTTTGAGAAAATTTTCTACTGATCAAACAATGACTCTGTTTCTGTCCAAGAGACTTGGAAGATGGATACATGGATTTGATAATAGAGCATTGGAAGTAATGAGCCATTTGGAGAGAGTACTCTTTTCAGATATTGCTCTAATACCATGTTTGTCTTCTCCCCACCAATCGGTAGTGGAAAACATTTCAGCCCATGGGTTTGCCATTTTCATATCTGCAAGGAAATGACATGGAGGAAGAATTTGAAAGTTCTCACCATTGTTGTTGCTCTTAATGCACAACATAACCAAAATGAAGGAGTAGGAGTGCAACTGCATTTCAGGTGTATAGTTCTTTGCATCTGGAACATTGACTCCTTGCAGGTGACCATGACCATATAGAGGCAGGTAGATGCTCTGTGGGAAATTAAGATGATATTTCTTCAAATGATTAGCCAAATCTGAGAGAGTGTTGTTGCAGATATCATAGTAATCATGGCCAATGATGTTCATCATGTCATCAATCCGCTTGCTAGCCAGTTCATCAGACGTTTTAATTCCATTAGGAGCCATTGAATCTGCCCAAAAGTTGAATAAATTAAACTCTTAAATGGGTTTATTTTTCATAAATTTTGTGAAAGATTTCGAAAAAATGGCTAAGGCATTAAGGCGCGCAAGTCTAAAACATGGCGCGCAAGTATTCGTGTGTCGCACTAGTTTTTGACGCGCAAGTATAAACCGTGCAAGTACAAATGCCTTTACAGTAGCGCGACATCAAGGAAATCAATGGAAAACAGAGAAACCTACGCAGCTAAGGTGACCTGCGCGGCGAGAGCTCAAAGGTATGAAGTCCGGAAATCCGGATGCTTGTACGAAATGAGGCCCTCTATTTATAGACGCGGTCGGGACCCTGCGCGCCGGACCCTGCACGATTGAGGGACGTATCCCTGCATGATGCGCACTTGCGTGCCGCCTCTACGCCATCAAAACTTGCACGCCCCCTTTTCCTTTGGACGTATTCGATTTCCTCAGAGTCAAGTCCTCTATTTATCTCAAGATCCAACTCTGAGGGGGGACTTTTGTTGACGCTCCTTTCGTCACAGAATCTAAAGATCGTAAAAGGGGAATATCTGAGCTCAAAGTGATTCAACCTTTGAAGAAAATATCAAAATTCGACAAAGGCATGAACAAAGGATCAAAAGCACCTGTGTCGCGCAAGTTCTATCACTATCGCGCAAGTCCACTTGCACGACGCCTTATGGTCGCGCAAGTGACTTGCGCGACCTAAAGTGATAACAGCCCAGTAACCGCCCAGGGTCTTCTCCTGCCTATAAATAGACCTTGTGGGCCCCCCATTCATGAGGATCTTTTTTTTTTCAGAAACTCAGATTGAAGCTCCCGACGCCCAAGTCTCTTCTCAAAGCTTCCGGAACACTTCAAAGGTAATTTCTTACCTAGAACGGAAGATCTAAAGAGAGGGAGGAAGGCCTAAGTGTTAAAATTCATCAACACTTGCGTTCCTGAGTGGTCATCCCTTAAGGGAAGTGGTCACACTTGCGCGCCGCCTTATTCCTTCGATAGAACTTGCGCATCCCTTTTTTGGAAGAACCTCAAGAGGATTTTAAAGGCTGTAATGGAGAGTCGCTCAAATATCTCAAATGATGGTTGAACATCACGCAAGTACCCACCATGTCAGGCAGGTATACCTGCGCAACAAATACTTGCGCGTCACCGCAGTACCTGCGCGCCTTCCAAGACTTACACACCCATTCCTTTTTGGGTTCCTTTCATGCCCATTTCACCCCTCATAAGCCATTAAACCTTTCCTTTTCAAGATTCAGTCTTCAAGACACTCTTCAAATCCATTTATGGCATGATTTCTTGATTTGAAATCCTTATTTGAAAGGAATTTTGTGGAATATCTCTCAAAACCTAGTGATTTAAACATCTTTATGTCACCAAATAAGGAGAGTTCATTCATTCAAACTCATCCTTTAAGATGAGAGAATCCTTAAAACTAGGTCTCCTTTTCAAGAATATGTCCCAGTCATAATCTTGGGCTTCCTTTTCAGGAGTAATCCCCAAGTCCCCTAACCTAGGCCTCCTTTTCAGGAATAAGTACCAGTCATAATTATGGGCATCCTATTTAGGAGTAAGCCCCAAGTCCCTTAATTTTTGGGCATCCTTCTTAGGAGTAAGCCCCAGATCCTCTAATTTGGGCTTCCTTTTCAGGAATAAGCCCCAAGTCCCTTAAATTCTCTTTAACCAGTCCTAATTTACGTTTGATCTGGGATTCCTTCTCACGAGTAAAACCCAGTTATCAATCCTCTCCTAATTTGGGTTTCCTTTTCAAGAATAAGTCCCAAGTTAGAGTATTCAAATCTCCATGAAGCACATATACCTTTATGGACCATGTTTCGGGATTTTCTCCCTAAAGTATATCCTAACCTTCATTTATCTGGGCATTCATATATACATAATCCTCAAACAATTTCTTATGATTGCATTTTTCATGGCCCAATTGTCAATTTTATTACCAATACCTCTTGTTTCTCACACCGAGCATGACTCACGTGAGCTTAGAGAGTAAAAGTAATTATGACATCCTTCTTTGAGCCATCAATCATAAACATTATACTCCCTTATTCGAACTATGTGGGTTCTGATTCCTTTTCCAAAACAAAGGATACGTAGGTAGCCCATCTATGGGTTCGATCCCAACTCTGAAATAATTCATGTCCTTCTGAATGACTATAAACTTCAAGTGCCCCACTGAGTGGCTTTAAAATCAGCCTGGTCATCATAATGACCAAGAGACTTTTATATAAATGTTTTGAAGGTTACCATTGACCAAGAATCTCTAAATAGATATAGATGATTCTCTATTGATGAAGAACCTCGAATACATATAAAAGATTATCTAAATTTCTTACATATTTAATCATTGATTTTCAAAACTAAAGGAAAAGATAATTTTATACTTGGTAATGTAATAAGGATTCACGAACATAACTTAAATATATAAACAGAGTCTCAGAATAGTCAATAATTCCCCTCAAAAAGGTGTGATGAGTCCGACCTCTCATCCTCTCGACCAATGAAAATTCCTAAGCCTCATCAGTCCACAAGCTAATGAGCGTCTACCTTTGGAATGTAGGTCCAAATAGATGTGAAATCATTGGATGTTTCAGGTTCTACGAACAAACCCGTTAGAAACCGATCGGAACGTTTAAATCTCCCATCCAGGAGTTCATCCCCGAATTCCGAGGGAAACAACGATGACGACGTGATGGCTATTTCCCCGTATTCCCACTTTCAAAAGGTGGGTGGGATGATGGAAATTAGATGATGGGATTTCAGTTCCTTCTTTTGTGGATTCCTCCTCGGATCTCATTACCTAGTCTGGGTCTCCCTTATAGATTAAGTCGTGGTTTGTGAATCTCGTTCCTAGTTCCATATCTTTGTGGACACCAGTTAATTACACTACATTTTTCTGGACATTGCATGGGGTATTGACATGGTGGAAACCTCTAGTAAAAGTAGATGACAACATCAGGCCTGTCAGGGCATCTCAGGATGTGTGGACATTGGAGAACGTGTATTCTTCCTCATAAAAGGGTATCTCAATGGGGAGAAACCTGAGGCATCCCACACCAGTCGTGGGGTATATTATGTCTGAGGCATGAATTTATTGTTTTCCGTAGTTTCCCATGTTTAAAATAGGGTATTCCACGAGTTTAACATATACAGAGAAGGTTACTCCAAAAGAATTTCTTTGGATGTTTTCCTCAGTCATCTCATGTCTAACACGAGGTGGGCTGTAAGTTTAACTTCTTGCGGAGGCGGAATGAGGGTGATCAGAACATCCTATAGAGACAGATCAGATTGGTACATCCCTAAGAGGGAACACCTAGAAGGATTACTAGATGGATGGATTAGAATGCACAATGAGGATAGATCCGATGAGGTTTTTACGATAGAGAGAATATGTCACACAGTGATGGCTTATCTGAACACAATAGAGGGAGGATCAGGGAGAGTGCACACCAGAATGGGGAACACCAAGATTTACCATTAGTTGGTATTTAACCTCATTGATGTTTCTTATGTGCCCTCTGCACACGATAGAGATCAAAACCCACGTAGTTCGAAGGGGTGATGGATCGGGGTGTACAAAAAGGAAAACGACCCTGAGACAAGTTGGAGCTTACCCGTGGATTGTGGCTCATTGCAATAGGGATACTCTTGG
>CAUJRU010003252.1:0-53121 GCA_963277665.1 Viscum album
CATTACCAAAATGGATCTATATTCGGGGCTTCTTGAAGGTGATTCTAGATGAAATTTCCCCCTCCAATGAAGCTTATTAGTTCTAAATCCATTATGTGATCAGTTCCACAAATGATCCTTTATTCTCAGTTATTGATGAAAATCGTAAGAGGTAGGTGGATTCTCTATTTTCTCAACTTATTATAGAATTTAAGGTTTAGTTTCTTCTTAAATATTTTTTTAATATTTTAAAGGGAAACTTTGGATAATATATTTTGGAAAACCCTTTTGGATAATGAATTAGGAACATTGGATTTTTAATGCTTTTTGGAATAACACCTTTTTGTTATATAGTTTTAAATTTTTGTTTTGGTTTAACATAAAAAACATGGTTGGAGACATATTTTAATATATTAATTGATTTTCATAAATGAATTAGTATGAGACATTAACATACACAATTAAATTTGTGAGTTTATATTTCATTTGATGGTGCCTTGTTGGGTTGAGAAAAAGGGTTGGTTCCATTATTGTTCCTAATATTCATATCCAAGTGATGACTTGACTGCAATTACAAGATTATGATCATGGGTAAGGATTAATCCTAGCTAGATGCATTCATGTGTGTGTCTGTGTGTGATGTCACTACTGGAAATCCAGCATTTCCCAACGGTTTAGAACCGTTGGTATATGTTATACCAACGGTTCTGCAAACCGTGGGGAAGTAAGCCGTTGGGAAAGGCTTTTCCCAACGGTTTACACAGAACTGTTGGGATAGGTCAGAAAAAATCAACCTATCCCAACGGTTTGGACCGTTGGTAAATCAACAGATAATTTTCTTTCCCAACGGTTCATAGAACCGTTGGTAAAAACAACCATGCAACAGGGTATCCCAACGGTTTCAAACCGTTGGGATAGGGTGTTTTTACCAACGGTTCAAGGAACCGTTGGTAAAAACAGCTACATAGAGCCTATGACAACGGTTTGAAAACCGTTGGCATAGGCTTTGCTGTGCAAATTTCACAGCAGCCTGCAATTTGCACAGCAGGTCTGGTTTTTGGGCATTTTCAATTCAATTTTCAATCCAATTATGCCCTCGTTTTCAATTCATTTTTCAATCCAATTATTGTACCTGTAACACATATAATGCATACATATAGAGAACAAACCAACACATACAAATAATGAAAACCAACCAACCAACACATATAATGCATCCTGAAAATATACACATCCATAATTAAAGTAGAATTCATAACATAATTATAAACATACATAATTCATTTAGAATTAATTTTAAAATTTAGATGACAATTATATGTGGAATCCGAAATTCAATTCATAATTTGATCGGTTTTTTCTATACCATATATTTTTACCTCAAATGATGTCCATTTTAAACAAAATACATACACCCGAAGTCATACCGGCCACACCGCACCTCAGATTGATGCGGGGTTGACTCGTACACGTCACATTTGACCCATAGATTGTTGTGCTAAAGTATCGACACAATCTGAATACGTTTGGTCGGTTTTCCGTATGCCAGTTGATGTTTTTCACTTAAAATGACGTCCTTTTGAAACAAAAGACGGACACTATGAGTGGTACCGACCACACCGCGTCTCCAATTGAGGCGGGGTTGATTCGTACACGTCACATATGACCCATGGATCGTTCTCCTAAAGTTTAAATGGAAACCGAATGCGTTTGGTCGGTTTTCCGTATGTACTTAAAATGTTGTCCATTTTAAACAAAAAAGTGACACTTAGACTAATCCTGACCACACCGTGACTCAGATTCATCCCAGGTTGGCTCGTACATGTCACATATGACCCATGGATCATTGTGATAAATTATCAAAATATTACGAATGCGTTTGGTCGGTTTTGCGTATGCCAGTTGTTCTTTTCATTTATAATCATGTCCATTTTAAACAAAAGAGACAGAGTTAGAACGGTGTCGGCCACACCGCGTCTCAAATTAAGACGGGGTTGACTTATACACGTCACATATGTCTCATGGATCGCTGTTCTAAAGTATCGATAGAATCCGAATGCGTTTGGTCGTTCTTCCGTATGTCAGTTGATGCCTTTCACTTAAAATGACGTCCTTTTGAAACAAAAGACGGACACTTTGAGTGGTGTCAGCTGCACCGCATGTCGGATTGAAGTGGGGATGATTCGTACACGTCACATAATACCCATGGATCGTTCTTCTAAAGTTTCAACGGAAACCGAATCCGTTTGGTCATTTTTCCGTATGTACTTAAAATGGTGTCCATTTTAAACAAAAGAGAGTCACTTAGACTTATCCTGGCCACACCGCGACTCAGATTCATCCCGAGTTGACTCGTACACATCACATATGACCCATGGATTGTTGGGATAAATTATCAACAGATTCGGAATGCGTTTGGTCGGTTTTCCGTATGTCAGTTGATGCTTTTCACTTAAAATGACGTCCATTTGAAACAAAAGACGGACACTTTGAGTGGTGCCGGCCACACCACATCTCCGGATTGAGCTGAAACCACCGTGAAACATTCTAATTATTATTCGTGATGTGTACGCGTAGACGACACGTCAATCGGACGTGCGGTTTGCGCGGTACGACTCAATATTCGTGTTTTAAGTGATGCGCGCGCTTCGTAAACGCGCGTGAGGGGGGTCCAAATGGGCCGAACGAAGTCGGAATGGCCTGAAATCAGACGACAAATACGGGAGAGTGATTTATGAAGTGTTCGAGCAGACGGCACGTCAATCGGACGTGCCGTGTGCCCGCGGTGACCGACAACGCAGTTCTGGTGTCATAAACGGCCAAAACGGGCGTCCAACGGTCAAATTCATAGAGGACGACCTCAGATTGAGCTGAAACCACCGTGAAACATTCTAATTATTATTCTTGATGTGTACGCACAGACGGCACGTCAATCGGATGTGTGGTTTGCGCGGTACGGCTCAATATTCGTATTTTAAGTGATGCACGCGCTTCGTAAACGCGCGTGAGGGGGGTCCAAACGGGCCAAAAGAAGTCGGAATGGCCTGAAATAAGACGACAAACACGGGTGAGTGATTTATGAAGTGGTCGAGCAGACGGCACGTCAATTGGACGTGCCATGTGCCCGCGGTGACCGACAACGCAGTTCCGGTGTCATAAACGGCCAAAACGGGCGTCAAACGGTCAAATTCATAGCGGACGACCTCGGATTGAGCTGAAACCATCGTGAAACATTATCATTATTATTCGTGATGTGTACGCGTAGACGAAACGTCAATCGGAGGTGCGGTTTGCACGGTACGTCTCAATATTCGTGTTTTAAGTGATGTGCGCGCTTCGTAAACGCGCGTGAGGGTGGTCCAAATGGGCCGAACGATTTCGGAATGGCCTGAAATCAGACGACAAATACGGGTGAGTGATTTATGAAGTGGTCGAGCAGACGTCACGTCAATCGGACATTCCGTGTGCCCGCGGTGACCGACAACGCAGTTCTGGTGTCATAAACGGCCAAAACGGGCGTCAAACGGTCAAATTCATAGCGGACGACCTCGGATTGACCTGAAAACACCGTGCAACATTCTAATTATTATCCGTGACGAGTACGCGTAGACGGCACGCCAATCGGACGTGCGGTTTGCACAGTACGGCTCAATATTCGTGTTTTAAGTGATGCGCGCGCTTCGTAAACGCGCGTGAGGGGGGTCCAAACGGGCCGAACGAAGTCGGAATGGCCTGAAATCAGACGACAAATACGGGTGAGTGATTTCTGAAGTGGT
The DNA here is from genome assembly GCA_963277665.1 of Viscum album. Lineage (NCBI taxonomy): Eukaryota > Viridiplantae > Streptophyta > Magnoliopsida > Santalales > Viscaceae > Viscum > Viscum album. The sequence goes on from CAUJRU010003252.1 coordinate 3,756, forward strand.
CGAGTAGACGGAACGTCAATCGGACGTGTCGTGTGCCCGCGGTGACCGACAACGCAGTTCTGGTGTCATAAACGGCCAAAACGGGCGTCAAACGGTCAAATTCATAGCGGAAGACCTCGGATTGACCTGAAAACACCGTAAAACATTCTAATTATTATTAATGACATGTACACGCAGACGGCACGCCAATAGGACGTGCGGTTTGCGCGGTACGGCTCAATATTCGTGTTTTAAGTGATGTGCGCGCTTCGTAAACGCGCGTGAGGGGGGTCCAAACGGGCCGAACGAAGTTGGAATGGCCTGAAATCAGACAAAAAATACGGGTGAGTGATTTCTGAAGTGGTCGAGCAGACGGCACGTCAATCGGACGTGCCGTGTGCCCGCGGTGACCGACAACGCAGTTCTGGTGTCATAAACGGCCAAAACGGGCGTCCAACGGTCAAATTCATAGCGGACGACCTCGGATTGACCTGAAAACACCGTGCAACATTCTAATTATTATTCGTGACGTGTACACGTAGATGGAACACTAATCGGACATGCGGTTTGCGCGGTACAGCTCAATATTCGTGTTTTAAGTGATGCGCGCGCTTCGTAAACGCGTGTGAGGGTGGTCCAAACGGGCCGAACGAAGTCGGAATGGCCTGAAATCAGAAGAAAAATACGGGTGAGTGATTTCTAAAGTGTTCGAGCAGACGGCACGTCAATCGGACGTGCCGTGTGCCCGCGGTGACCGACAACGCAGTTCTGGTGTCATAAACGGCCAAAACGGGCGTCCATCGGTCAAATTCATAGCGGACGAACTCAGATTGAGCTGAAACCACCGTGAAACATTCTAATTATTATTCGTGACATTTACGCGCAGACGTCACATCAATCAGACGTGCGGTTTGCACGGTACGGCTCAATATTCGTATTTTAAGTGATGCACGCGCTTCATAAATGCGCGTGAGGGGGGTCCAAACGGGCCGAACGAAGTCGGAATGACCTGAAATCAGACGAAAAATACGGGTGAGTGATTTCTGAAGTGGTCGAGCAGACGGCACGTCAATGGGACGTGCCATGTGCCCGCGGTGACCGACAAAGCAGTTCTGGTGTCATAAACGGCCAAAACAGGCGTCAAACGGTCAAATTCATAGCGGATGACCTCAGATTGAGCTGAAACCACCGTGCAACATTCAAATTATTATTCGTGACATGTACATGCAGACGACACGTCAATCGGACGTGCGGTTTGCGTGGTACGGCTCAATATTCGTGTTTTAAGTGATGTGCGCGCTTCGTAAACGCGCGTGAGGGTGGTCCAAACGGGCCGAACGATTTCGGAATGGCCTGAAATCAGACGACAAATACGGGTGAGTGATTTATGAAGTGTTCGAGCAGACGGCACATCAATTGGACGTGTCGTGTGCCCGCGGTGACCGACAACGTAGTTCTGGTGTCATAAACGGCCAAAACGGGCGTCCAACGGTCAAATTCATAGCGGACGACCTCAGATTGAGCTGAAACCACCGTGAAACATTCTAATTATTATTTGTGACGTGTACGCGCAGACGGCTCGTCAATTGGACATGCGGTTTGCGCGGTACGGCTCAATATTCGTATTTTAAGTGATGTGCGCGCTTCGTAAACGCGCGTGAGGGGGGTCCAAACGGGCCAAACGAAGTCGGAATGGCCTGAAATCAGACGACAAGTACTGGTGAGTTATTTCTAAAGTGGTCGAGTAGACGGCACGTCAATTGGACGTGCCATGTGCCCGCGGTGACCGACAACGCAGTTCTGGTGTCATAAACGGCCAAAATGGGCGTCAAACGGTCAAATTCATAGCGAAAGACCTCAGATTGAGCTGAAACCACCGTGAAATATTCTCATTATTATTCGTGATGTGTACGCGCAGACGACACGTCAATCGGACGTGCGGTTTGCGCAGTACGGCTCAATATTCGTGTTTTAAGTGATGTGCGCGCTTCGTAAACGCGCGTGAGGGTGGTCCAAACGGGCCGAACGATTTCGGAATGGCCTGAAATCAGACGAAAAATACGGGTGAGTGATTTATGAAGTGGTCGAGCAGACGGCACGTCAATCGGACGTGTCGTGTGCCCGCGGTGACCGACAACGCAGTTCTGGTGTCATAAACGGCCAAAACGGGTGTCAAATGGTCAAATTCATAGCGAACGACCTCAGATTGACCTGAAAACACCGTGAAACATTCTAATTACTATTTGTGACGTGTACGCGCAGACGGAACGCCAATCGGACGTGCGGTTTGCGCGGTACGGCTCAATATTCATGTTTTAAGTGATGCGCGCGCTTCGTAAACGCGCGTGAGGGGGGTCCAAATGGGCCGAACGAAGTCGGAATGACCTGAAATCATGCGAAAAATACGGGTGAGTGATTTCTGAAGTGGTCGAGCAAACGGCACGTCAATCGGACGTGCCGTGTGCCCGCGGTGACCGACAATGCAGTTCTGGTGTCATAAACGGCCAAAACGGGCGTCCAACGGTCAAATTCATAGCGGACGACCTCAGATTGACCTGAAAACACCATGCAACATTCTAATTATTATTCGTGACGTGTACGCGTAGACGGAACTCCAATCGGACGTGCGGTTTGCGCGGTACGACTCAATATTCGTGTTTTAAGTGATGTGCGCGCTTCGTAAACGCGCGTGAGGGGGGTCCAAACAGGCCGAACGAAGTCGGAATGGCCTGAAATCAGACGAAAAATACGGGTGAGTGATTTCTGAAGTGGTCGAGCAGACGGCACGTCAATCGGACGTGCCGTGTGCCCGCGGTGACCGACAACGCAGTTCTGGTGTCATAAACGGCCAAAACGGGCGTCCAACGGTCAAATTCATAGCGGACAAACTCAGATTGAGCTGAAACCACCGTGAAACCTTCTAATTATTATTCGTGACGTTTACGCATAGACGGAACATCTATCGGACGTGCGGTTTGCGCGGTACGGCTCAATATTTGTATTTTAAGTGATGCAGGCGCTTCGTAAACGCGCGTGAGGGGGGTCCAAATGGTCCGAACAAAGTCGGAATGACCTGAAATCAGACGAAAAATACGGGTGAGTGATTTATGAAGTGGTCGAGCAGACGGCACGTCAATTGGACATTCCGTGTGCCCGTGGTGACCGACAACGCAGTTCTGGTGTCATAAACGGCCAAAACGGGAATCAAACGGTCAAATTCATAGCGGACAACCTCAGATTGAGCTGAAACCACCGTGCAACATTCTAATTATTATTCGTGACGTGTACGCGCAGACGGCACGTCAATCGGACGTGCGGTTTGCGCGATACAGCTCAATATTTGTGTTTTAAGTGATGCGCGCGCTTCGTAAACGCGCGTGAGGGTGGTCCAAACGGGACGAACGATTTCGGAATGGCCTGAAATCAGACGATAAATACGGGTGAGTGATTTATGAAGTGGTCGAGCAGAAGACACATCAATTGGACGTGCCGTGTGCCCGCGGTGACCGACAACGCAGTTCTGGTGTCATAAACGGCCAAAACGGGCGTAAAACCATCAAATTCATAGAGGACGACCTCGGATTGACCTGAAACCACGGTGCAACATTCTAATTATTATTTGTGACGTGTACGCGCAGACGGAACGTCAATCGGACGTGCGGTTTGCACGGTACGGCTCAATATTTGTGTTTTAAGTGATGTGCGCGCTTCGTAAACGCGCGTGAGGGGGGTCCAAACGGGCCGAACGAAGTCGGAATGGACTGAAATCAGACGAAAAATACGGGACAGTGATTTCTGAAGTGGTCGAGTAGACGGCACGTCAATCGGACGTGCCGTGTGCCCGCGGTGACCGACAACGCAGTTCTGGTGTCATAAACGGCCAAAACGGGCATCAAATGGTCAAATTCATAGCGGACGACCTCATATTGAGATGAAACCACCGTGTAACATTCTAATTATTATTCGTGACGTGTACGCACAGACGGCACGTCAATCGGATGTGCGGTTTGCGCGGTACGACTCAATATTCGTGTTTTAAGTGATGCGCGCGCTTCGTAAACGCGCGTGAGGGGGTCCAAATAGGCCGAACGAAGTCGGAATGGCCTGAAATCAGACGACAAATACGGGAGAGTGATTTATGAAGTGGTTGAGCAGACGGAACGTCAATCGGATGTGTCGTGTGCCCGCGGTGACCGACAACGCAGTTCTGGTGTCATAAACGGCCAAAACGGGCGTCCAACGGTCAAATTCATAGAGGACGACCTCAGATTGAGCTGAAACCACCGTGAAACATTCTAATTATTATTCTTGACGTGTACGCGCAGACGGCACATCAATCGGACGTGCGGTTTGCGCGCTACAGCTCAATATTCGTATTTTAAGTGATGCGCGCGCTTCGTAAACGCGCGTGAGGGGGGTCCAAACGGGCCAAACGAAGTCGGAATGGCCTGAAATCAGACGAAAAAATACGGGTGAGTTATTTCTAAAGTGTTCGAGCAGACGGAACGTCAATTGGACATGCCATGTGCCTGCGGTGACCGACAACGCAGTTCTGGTGTCCTAAACGGCCAAAACGGGCGTCAAACGGTCAAATTCATAGCGGACGACCTCGGATTGAGCTGAAACCACCGTGAAACATTCTCATTATTTTTCGTGACGTGTACGCGCAGACGGAACGTCAATTGGACGTGCGGTTTGCGCGGTACGGCTCAATATTCGTGTTTTAAGTGATGTGCGCGCTTCGTAAACGCCCGTGAGGGTGGTCCAAACGGGCCGAACGATTTCGGAATGGCCTGAAATCAGACGACAAATACGGGTGAGTGATTTATGAAGTGGTCGAGCAGACGGCACGTCAATCGGATGTGCCGTGTGCCCGCGGTGACCGACAACGCAGTTCTGGTGTAATAAACTGTAGAGACCCGTATCTTGACGTACATGGACATTACATTACTTTTGCGGAATACTTAGTACATAACAAAAACACACACACAAGGATCGTAATAGTTTAGTGTCTTTGGAAACTCGGAACGTAATCTTCTAAACGTGGTGAAAGATCTTCAATATCTCCCATAATGATCTTCCCCCTTTTTTTACCTAAAACCTTTCTTTATATCCTGGGGAAAGAAAAACAAAAAAAGGGTGAGCTCAAATGCTCAGTAAGGGTAAACAAAAGAAATATCAATCACATCATATACATAAGAACGTAGCTTTTGGAAATCTTGACCTGCAAAAGAGCTCATAATATCATAACATGGGATAAATCATAGAATTGAAAATGAGATCCCCATAATCATAACATAAAACTTGAAACTTTGTGGCATGCACACATAATCATGGAAAATCATTTCTTGTTAGTCATGACTCATTGCCAAGACTATCTTAGTGGACAAAGTCCCTTTCTGAACCGAGTTCACTCCTCGTTTCAGTCCTGTATCACTGAACCGAAATAACCTTCCGTTCCAGCCATGTCTATCTCATGAGATATAAAATCTTTACCCAATGCATTGGAGGGAGATATAGGTCCCACCCATCTTATAATGAATCCTTTCTTATGTGTGCCACATAATCATAAAACATACATCATCGCATAACACATGTAACAAAAATGGGATTCTTGAAACATCATGACATCATAAATCAATCCATATAAGATAAAGGAATTCATAAAAATAATTTCATCACAACATGAACAAATCAATTTAATAATAGGGATAAAAACAGAACCCTTTATTATCTTAGATGGAAAATAATTTTGATAAAACACTTGAACTCCATTCTTGAGGAAAATATCCTTTCTTCTTCAAAAACATTTTTCCTTTCATAACATTTCATACAACATTAAAATAAAAGAACTTGATTAAAAATAAACTTGAAAACTTGTAAAGGAAGCTTCTTGGATTTAATGTTTTAAAAATCCATTCATGCCGTATAAGTTAAAAAAAACATTCTTCGTACTTTTGTCGGAAAAGTCAAAAAGTACCTCGTATGAAAAAGAGACAAAAGATTCCTTTCATATTCTTTACTAAAAACTCACCGAAGGGTAAAATTGGCTTTAAACTATTGTAAGTGGATGGAAACAATATTACATATTTAGGGAACATGGATGTGGATGATAAAATACTCCCCAGTAAATACTCACGAATAAACAATCTCGGATAAAAATGAGATTGTGATATTTCCCTTACCTTAGGTCCGACTTGCTTTGTAACTGTCCGAACCTCCTGTATAATGATTTAAATCATGTTATTGACTTATTACAGAATCATATTCATTGTTATGATATCATATATGGTTCACTTATGACATTATATTACCCGTTCTTTTGTAAATTCCATGTTAAAGAAGCGTTTTGGGTAAAATCGTTTCATTTATCGTAGGTGTTTTGACTTGTTGTTCTTGACATCATTATTACATATATCATGATTTACTTACTTCCAGAATATAAAATATGATTTATATATCATATATATTCAGTATATATATATATAATAGGTAGATAAATAAAATGAAAAACACCGTTCATGGAGACGGTAGTCCGTACGTACGCATGAACGCTGTTTTCCTTTCCTTATTGTCTTGAAATGGAAGTAAGTAGATGACATACATATGTATATATATACATAAATCCAGTAGCTTTATAATGTCATATATTTCATTATTATTTCTTATATATACATTATAATCACTCTTAAATGGTTAACATGGAGAATGAATCTCATCGCGTCGTGGAGACGGTATTCCGTACGTACGCACGAGCGATGATATCATTTCTATAAATATTGAATTGAATTGGAGTGGATTATACAATATATCAGAATCAATATGATGTTGTAATAACTATGTATAGTTATTCTTTACACCATTATACCCATCCATGTAAGGTGGTGGTGGAAAATAGATTACACCACGGCGTGGAGATGGTATTCCGTACGTACGCACGCGCGGTGATTTCTTTTTCCGTAGGATGGATAGATGGTGAAATAGGTTTGTTTCATACTTATAATAACATATCAGTATATGAGTGATACTGATGTTATTACTTCATAATGAAACAACCTAAGAAGAAGAAGTGGAAGAAGAAATAAAGATGAAAGAATTGGTAACGGTAATTACCTCTTCTTTGAAGTGCCTCTTTGAGACCTCCTCTTAGGGCACTAAAATTGGTCTTGAAGGAAGACCAGAACCTCTAGGATGTTTCTAGGGAAGTGGAGAGGAGAAATTGGCAGGGGTTGGCCGAGCTTGAGTGCTCAAATTGGTGTGAGGAGGAAGGGGAGGAGGTGTCCTTTTATAAGGGAGGAGAGGGGCACCTTTGGAATACCTCAAAATATTATTTTATATTAAAGTTAAAATCGGTTTATAATGGTTCCAAAGGGTCTTATTTCGAAGCTAAAGTGGGGATGGGTCGAAATCCTATCAACCAATAGGATTTAGACAAGTTTAGGGTATTATTTTAACCTTATCAATTAGATTTAACTCTAAGTTAAATAATTTAACTTTTACCGTGTCTTTTTGTTTTCTTTCACTATATGGTTAATAAACTTACTATAACATGCCAAACGAACCCCAAATTGTATATTATTAATACATATATCCTTATCTAAGTCATTTGGACGAACCTTATATTTTTAGGAATAAAATAACAATTAATAATATAATATTTGATTTAAAAACTATTTTGTGTCAATTTTGACACTATTTGATATATGATTTTTTTGAAAGTCATAACAGAATTATATGTTCGAACCAAGTTGATTAAATCAACACTAATATATCATAGTAACCTAGAAAATTAGTGGAATTCATAAAAAGTCTTAAATTACATTTATTTTCTTATTTATATTATCAATTATGTCAATATTTCATTAATAAGATAATTACTGCATCATCTTTGTGTCATAAATAAATTATATTATTTGATGTCTAAAAATTACAAATAAAATACCATCATGTAGGAAATCGTTTTATATTTCTAATGAATATTTATAGTCGAATATATCTTATGTATAACCCCATATTAAAAATGATTTACTTATTAAACTTTGATTTTAACTATTTTAACCCTTCTTTAAATAAATTAATAATAAATGTCCAAATCTAATCCAAGTGGGCCTAAATGGTCATATTTTATTCCTAAGTTTGTTTTTGGTCGAATTACACTTGTCCAATAGAATTAGGACATGTGTTAGGGTAATATTAATATCATATTTACCCTTAGTTACCCTATTTACTATTAACCGTGGTAAAAAAAGTAAAAAGTTACTATTCACCAAAAAATTATTTTCATCTCATTGAACCACATTTTAGTCCTTGATATTAACCGTGTCTCTCGGATTTTCGAAATTCCATTCACAGAAGCGGTAAAATTAAGTTTTATGCAAAATTCAGTTTTTAACCTACCACTTAGTAGTTTCACTATTCATCAAAAATTGATGTTTTTCAGAACAATGCCAAAATTTCATCCCAAGCTATATTTCATATTCCGAATTCAAAAATGAAGTCTATTTTACCAAATTCATAACATAAAAGTTGCATTAATTAATTTTATAATTAAATCCCGCTGTTAAAACAAATAGCGTGTTTTTAAGAAACAATATCTATCAAAAGATTGACACTTGTTTATGTCTAGTTTAAATGTGAAATTACATCCAATGACCAACATTGTATTAAATTGTAAAAATATATTCTAAATATACTTTAAAACCACTCAAATTAATGATTTATCACTATTAATTATTTCGATTAAAAAAGTTGTTTTTAATTATAATTTAGTAATTTTCACTATTCATCAGAATATGAAAGTTATCCGAAAAGTACCAAAATTTCACCTTAGGCTAAATTCGATACTCCGAATCCAAAAATGAAGTCCATTTTGAGAGTTAAAATTTATAAAATTTAAAAAGTGGTTATTACTATTCATAACGGCTAGTTTTAATAATATTTTAATAGCATATTCATTGTTTCGTGAAACTCAGGATTACGTACCACACACGCTATCGAGGAAGGTTGCGATTGCGTGTAATGCAAGGCAAGTCAAGGATGCGTGTTGTGCAAGCTCCTTTTGGTGTAGCGTATAACACAAGACATTAGTAAAATAAAAAGAATATTTTTTCATAAAATCTCGGGCTGTTACATTCTACCCCCCTTAAAATGAATTTCGCCCTCGAAATTCGTCGGGGTTATAAATGGTTTACTATTTGAAAGTTTCTTTAATAGAAACCCACATCGTAAAAGGGAATACCAAAACTTGGCTTTTAAAAACTAAAGTATGAAATGTAACGATTACCCAAATAAACTAATCACTGGGTTTCCACATAGGTGAAAATATGGATATGGAAGAGAAATCTAACCATCATGTTCTGATGGAGAGTGGTAGAGAACATGGCTATGGAAAAGCCAGTAATCACAAATCCATAGATTTGTGATGATATAAGGTACCATCTGATTCATCAGGTATAAGATCACTAGGACAACATTTTTGGTTTTCAAGATCATTTACCTAAAGTTGAAAATTTGCTTAGAATAAATACTTACTTTATTTTGGTACAATCTCACTTTTGTTCGTGCCTTGAACAATTTCTACTTCATCTCTTAAATAAATGAAGTTGAATTTGTGAAGTGTTAGCAGATTATGTGATAGAATGATGGGTCATTCCATCTGTCTCAAACAAAAGGTTAGAAAAAGTTATTAAATATACATAAGTCATTCTATAGTGAGATTAATCACATATGGTTCCTAAAATGGACTTATACTTCATATATCATACTGCTTAATATAATAACACTAGTTTCTACTAAACAGGGACTTCCTGTAGGTCAGTGGTAGGCGATAAAGGCCAGTCGCACTTCGGTTGTGGGTTCGATTCCTACAGCCTTGTCCGAAGCGATGGGTTGTCGCCCGTCCTGCAGGTTGTCCTTTTTCTAAAACTACGTTACTATAACATCCCATCAATAATATCGAAAATCTTCTATCCTTAAACAATACTAACTTATGTCCAACATAATCCAGTCTAATCTTACATAATACTGCTGTCCACTCTCATAATATAGTGACAACGAGTACCAGAGATTTAATACTGTCGTTGATCCCCACATATCATAAGATATGTCTTGTTGGTCACATTCCAAACATTCAAAGTCCTTAATCGTGTATTCTCTTGAATACCTTAGTGAAAACATGAGTGCAGTTAAAAGTTAACACTTTCCACATACCAAAATCCTCAAAATTCTATATACTCAAACCATGATATCACTTAGTCCTTATATCAATCATGAGCTCATGAATACTATCAAACATTTAATTTTCTCCTTATCCCTTCATTATGCGCATATCATCTACATTCCAAAAATATCTGAATAACCTTTCATGGATACTGGTAACATTAATCATACACTTTCAAAACACAAGGAAAGACAACAGTGTAACAATCCTTAGATGTCTCTTTATTCCAAAATTACACATGATAAACATGTAATCATTCCACTACATTCTCAAACCATTGACCGAGCATCAAAAATTCTTTCATCTCACATATCATTTGTAGTCTCTTCATCATCATCCACATAAATACTACCCATATGACCATACTGATTCTCTTCATGAGTCTTTCCCTTAGGGCATTTGTTTGCATAATGCCCATACATTCCACATTTAAAACACTTAACCATTTTGGATGTCGTAGCATTACCATTATCCTCATCCATGGTGTTAACCGACCCTTTTCCTTTGCACTTACTTGCTTTGTGTCCTTCTTTTCCACACCCAAAGCATCTTCCAGTTCCCTTGAAACATTCTCCTTGATGCCTCTTCCCACATGATTTACATAGGGGAAATTGAACTTTCTTTTCTCTATGATCATCATGGAACTCCATCTTTCTCTTATTAGTCGAGTCAGGAAACTTACCAAATTTTACTTTATTGATCATGTTGTGAGATTGCTGATTCGGCATAATAATGATGTTTGGACATCCAAATCCCATTTCATTTGGTTTCTCATGAAGAATATCATTCCATTGTCCATCATATCCTCCATTATTGTGAATCATCTTGTTTCCAGCCATTTTCTAAAACCCAAACAGAATAGCGTTAGATGAAAAAATCATAATAAAGGGTTAGTAACTTAAATATCTATCATCTTTGGTTTAATCTAATATCGTTACCATAGTTCTAGGACTATATCCTATACGTATACTTATCCTTAGGGGCATCCCTAGACATACCTTAGAAATATCTCTAGGGATCTCACTAACGTTTTCGCATCCTAGTTTCCAAAGGTTGACTAAACCTTTCCTCTGATACCAACTGTAGAGACCCGTATCTTGACGTACATGGACATTACATTACTTTTGCGGAATACTTAGTACATAACAAAAACACACACACAAGGATCGTAATAGTTTAGTGTCTTTGGAAACTCGGAACGTAATCTTCTAAACGTGGTGAAAGATCTTCAATATCTCCCATAATGATCTTCCCCCTTTTTTTTTACCTAAAACCTTTCTTTATATCCTGGGGAAAGAAAAACAAAAAAAGGGTGATCTCAAATGCTCAGTAAGGGTAAACAAAAGAAATATCAATCACATCATATACATAAGAACGTAGCTTTTGGAAATCTTGACCTGCAAAAGAGCTCATAATATCATAACATGGGATAAATCATAGAATTGAAAATGAGATCCCCATAATCATAACATAAAACTTGAAACTTTGTGGAATGCACACATAATCATGGAAAATCATTTCTTGTTAGTCATGACTCATTGCCAAGACTATCTTAGTGGACAAAGTCCCTTTCTGAACCGAGTTCACTCCTCGTTTCAGTCCTGTATCACTGAACCGAAATAACCTTCTGTTCCAGCCATGTCTATCTCATGAGATATAAAATCTTTACCCAATGCATTGGAGGGAGATATAGGTCCCACCCATCTTATAATTAATCCTTTCTTATGTGTGCCACATAATCATAAAACATACATCATCGCATAACACATGTAACAAAAATGGGATTCTTGAAACATCATGACATCATAAATCAATCCATATAAGATAAAGGAATTCATAAAAATAATTTCATCACAACATGAAAAAATCAATTTAATAATAGGGATAAAAACAGAACCCTTTATTATCTTAGATGGAAAATAATTTTGATAAAACACTTGAACTCCATTCTTGAGGAAAATATCCTTTCTTCTTCAAAAACATTTTTCCTTTCATAACATTTCATACAACATTAAAATAAAAGAAGTTGATTAAAAATAAACTTGAAAACTTGTCAAGGAAGATTCTTGGATTTAATGTTTTAAAAATCCATTCATGCCGTATAAGTTAAAAAAAACATTCTTCGTACTTTTGTCGGAAAAGTCAAAAAGTACCTCGTATGAAAAAGCGACAAAAGATTCCTTTCATATTCTTTACTAAAAACTCACCGAAGGGTAAAATTGGCTTTAAACTATTGTAAGTGGATGGAAACAATATTACATATTTAGGGAACATGGATGTGGATGATAAAATACACCCCAGTAAATACTCACGAATAAACAATCTCGGATAAAAATGAGATTGTGATATTTCCCTTACCTTAGGTCCGACTTGCTTTGTAACTGTCCGAACCTCCTGTATAATGATTTAAATCATGTTATTGACTTATTACAGAATCATATTCATTGTTATGATATCATATATGGTTCACTTATGACATTATATTACCCGTTCTTTTGTAAATTCCATGTTAAAGAAGCGTTTTGGGTAAAATCGTTTCATTTATCGTAGGTGTTTTGACTTGTTGTTCTTGACATCATTATTACATATATCATGATTTAATTACTTCCAGAATATAAAATATGATTTATATATCATATATATTCAGTATATATATATATATAATAGGTAGATAAATAAAATGAAAAACACCGTTCATGGAGACGGTAGTCCGTACGTACGCATGAACGCTGTTTTCCTTTCCTTATTGTCTTGAAATGGAAGTAAGTAGATGACATACATATGTATATATATACATAAATCCAGTAGCTTTATAATGTCATATATTTCATTATTATTTCTTATATATACATTATAATCACTCTTAAATGGTTAACATGGAGAATGAATCTCATCGCGTCGTGGAGACGGTATTCCGTACGTACGCACGAGAGATGATATCATTTCTATAAATATTGAATTGAATTGGAGTGGATTATACAATATATCAGAATCAATATGATGTTGTAATAACTATGTATAGTTATTCTTTACACCATTATACCCATCCATGTAAGGTGGTGGTGGAAAATAGATTACACCACGGCGTGGAGACGGTATTCCGTACGTACGCACGCGCGGTGATTTCTTTTTCCGTAGGATGGATAGATGGTGAAATAGGTTTGTTTCATACTTATAATAACATATCAGTATATGAGTGATACTGATGTTATTACTTCATAATGAAACAACCTAAGAAGAAGAAGTGGAAGAAGAAATAAAGATGAAAGAATTGGTAACGGTAATTACCTCTTCTTTGAAGTGCCTCTTTGAGACCTCCTCTTAGGGCACTAAAATTGGTCTTGGAGGAAGACCAGAACCTCTAGGATGTTTCTAGGGAAGTGGAGAGGAGAAATTGGTAGGGGTTGGCAGAGCTTGAGTGCTCAAATTGGTGTGAGGAGGAAGGGGAGGAGGTGTCCTTTTATAAGGGAGGAGAGGGGCACCTTAGGAATACCTCAAAATATTATTTTATATTAAAGTTAAAATCGGTTTATAATGGTTCCAAAGGGTCTTATTTAGAAGCTAAAGTGGGGATGGGTCGAAATCCTATCAACCAATAGGATTTAGACAAGTTTAGGGTATTATTTTAACCTTATCAATTAGATTTAACTCTAAGTTAAATAATTTAACTTTTACCGTGTCTTTTTGTTTTCTTTCACTATATGGTTAATAAACTTACTATAACATGCCAAACGAACCCCAAATTGTATATTATTAATACATATATCCTTATCTAAGTCATTTGGCCGAACCTTAGATATTTAGGAATAAAATAACAATTAATAATATAATATTTGATTTAAAAACTATTTTGTGTCAATTTTGACACTATTTGATATATGATTTTTTTGAAAGTCATAACAGAATTATATGTTCGAACCAAGTTGATTAAATAAACACTAATATATCATATTAACCTATAAAATTAGTGGAATTCATAAAAAGTCTTAAATTACATTTATTTTGGTATTTATATTATCAATTATGTCAATATTTCATTAATAAGATAATTAATGCATCATCTTTGTGTCATAAATAAATTATATTATTTGATGTCTAAAAATTACAAATAAAATACCATCATGTAGGAAATCGTTTTAGCTTTCTAATGAATATTTATAGTCGAATATATCTTATGTATAACCCCATATTAAAAATGATTTACTTATTAAACTTTGATTTTAACTATTTTAACCCTTCTTTAAATAAATTAATAATAAATGTCCAAATCTAATCCAAGTGGGCCTAAATGGTCATATTTTATTCCTAAGTTTGTTTGTGGTCGAATTACACTTGTCAAATAGAATTAGGACATGTGTTAGGGTAATATTAATATCATATTTACCCTTAGTTACCCTATTTACTATTAACTGTGGTAAAAAAAGTAAAAAGTTACTATTCACCAAAAAATTATTTTCATCTCATTGAACCACATTTTAGTCCTTGATATTAACCGTGTCTCTCGGATTTTCGAAATTCCATTCACAGAAGCGGTAAAATTAAGTTTTATGCAAAATTCAGTTTTTAACCTACCACTTAGTAGTTTCACTATTCATCAAAAATTGATGTTTTTCAGAACAATGCCAAAATTTCATCCCAAGCTATATTTCATATTCCGAATTCAAAAATGAAGTCTATTTTACCAAATTCATAACATAAAAGTTGCATTAATTAATTTTATAATTAAATCCCGCTGTTAAAACAAATAGCGTGTTTTTAAGAAACAATATCTATCAAAAGATTGACACTTGTTTATGTCTAGTTTAAATGTGAAATTACATCCAATGACCAACATTGTATTAAATTGTAAAAATATATTCTAAATATACTTTAAAACCACTCAAATTAATGATTTATCACTATTAATTATTTCGATTAAAAAAGTTGTTTTTAATTATAATTTAGTAATTTTCACTATTCATCAGAATATGAAAGTTATCCGAAAAGTACCAAAATTTCACCTTAGGCTAAATTCGATACTCCGAATCCAAAAATGAAGTCCATTTTGAGAGTTAAAATTTATAAAATTTAAAAAGTGGTTATTACTATTCATAACGGCTAGTTTTAATAATATTTTAATAGCATATTCATTGTTTCGTGAAACTCAGGATTACGTACCACACACGCTATCGAGGAAGGTTGCGATTGCGTGTAATGCAAGGCAAGTCAAGGATGCGTGTTGTGCAAGCTCCTTTTGGTGTAGCGTATAACACAAGACATTAGTAAAATAAAAAGAATATTTTTTCATAAAATCTCGGGCTGTTACATTCTACCCCCCTTAAAATGAATTTCGCCCTCGAAATTCGTCGGGGTTATAAATGGTTTACTATTTGAAAGTTTCTTTAATAGAAACCCACATCGTAAAAGGGAATACCAAAACTTGGCTTTTAAAAACTAAAGTATGAAATGTAACGATTACCCAAATAAACTAATCACTGGGTTTCCACATAGGTGAAAATATGGATATGGAAGAGAAATCTAACCATCATGTTCTGATGGAGAGTGGTAGAGAACATGGCTATGGAAAAGCCAGTAATCACAAATCCATAGATTTGTGATGATATAAGGTACCATCTGATTCATCAGGTATAAGATCACTAGGACAACATTTTTGGTTTTCAAGATCATTTACCTAAAGTTGAAAATTTTCTTAGAATAAATACTTACTTTATTTTGGTACAATCTCACTTTTGTTCGTGCCTTGAACAATTTCTACTTCATCTCTTAAATAAATGAAGTTGAATTTGTGAAGTGTTAGCAGATTATGTGATAGAATGATGGGTCATTCCATCTGTCTCAAACAAAAGGTTAGAAAAAGTTATTAAATATACATAAGTCATTCTATAGTGAGATTAATCACATATGGTTCCTAAAATGGACTTATACTTCATATATCATACTGCTTAATATAATAACACTAGTTTCTACTAAACAGGGACTTCCTGTAGGTCAGTGGTAGGCGATAAAGGCCAGTCGCACTTCGGTTGTGGGTTCGATTCCTACAGCCTTGTCCGAAGCGATGGGTTGTCGCCCGTCCTGCAGGTTGTCCTTTTTCTAAAACTACGTTACTATAACATCCCATCAATAATATCGAAAATCTTCTATCCTTAAACAATACTAACTTATGTCCAACATAATCCAGTCTAATCTTACATAATACTGCTGTCCACTCTCATAATATAGTGACAACGAGTACCAGAGATTTAATACTGTCGTTGATCCCCACATATCATAAGATATGTCTTGTTGGTCACATTCCAAACATTCAAAGTCCTTAATCGTGTATTCTCTTGAATACCTTAGTGAAAACATGAGTGCAGTTAAAAGTTAACACTTTCCACATACCAAAATCCTCAAAATTCTATATACTCAAACCATGATATCACTTAGTCCTTATATCAATCATGAGCTCATGAATACTATCAAACATTTAATTTTCTCCTTATCCCTTCATTATGCGCATATCATCTACATTCCAAAAATATCTGAATAACCTTTCATGGATACTGGTAACATTAATCATACACTTTCAAAACACAAGGAAAGACAACAGTGTAACAATCCTTAGATGTCTCTTTATTCCAAAATTACACATGATAAACATGTAATCATTCCACTACATTCTCAAACCATTGACCGAGCATCAAAAATTCTTTCATCTCACATATCATTTGTAGTCTCTTCATCATCATCCACATAAATACTACCCATATGACCATACTGATTCTCTTCATGAGTCTTTCCCTTAGGGCATTTGTTTGCATAATGCCCATACATTCCACATTTAAAACACTTAACCATTTTGGATGTCGTAGCATTACCATTATCCTCATCCATGGTGTTAACCGACCCTTTTCCTTTGCACTTACTTGCTTTGTGTCCTTCTTTTCCACACCCAAAGCATCTTCCAGTTCCCTTGAAACATTCTCCTTGATGCCTCTTCCCACATGATTTACATAGGGGAAATTGAACTTTCTTTCCTCTATGATCATCATGGAACTCCATCTTTCTCTTATTAGTCGAGTCAGGAAACTTACCAAATTTTACTTTATTGATCATGTTGTGAGATTGCTGATTCGGCATAATAATGATGTTTGGACATCCAAATCCCATTTCATTTGGTTTCTCATGAAGAATATCATTCCATTGTCCATCATATCCTCCATTATTGTGAATCATCTTGTTTCCAGCCATTTTCTAAAACCCAAACAGAATAGCGTTAGATGCAAAAATCATAATAAAGGGTTAGTAACTTAAATATCTATCATCTTTGGTTTAATCTAATATCGTTACCATAGTTCTAGGACTATATCCTATACGTATACTTATCCTTAGGGGCATCCCTAGACATACCTTAGAAATATCTCTAGGGATCTCACTAACGTTTTCGCATCCTAGTTTCCAAAGGTTGACTAAACCTTTCCTCTGATACCAACTGTAGAGACCCGTATCTTGACGTACATGGACATTACATTACTTTTGCGGAATACTTAGTACATAACAAAAACACACACACAAGGATCGTAATAGTTTAGTGTCTTTGGAAACTCGGAACGTAATCTTCTAAACGTGGTGAAAGATCTTCAATATCTCCCATAATGATCTTCCCCCTTTTTTTTTACCTAAAACCTTTCTTTATATCCTGGGGAAAGAAAAACAAAAAAAGGGTGAGCTCAAATGCTCAGTAAGGGTAAACAAAAGAAATATCAATCACATCATATACATAAGAACGTAGCTTTTGGAAATCTTGACCTGCAAAAGAGCTCATAATATCATAACATGGGATAAATCATAGAATTGAAAATGAGATCCCCATAATCATAACATAAAACTTGAAACTTTGTGGAATGCACACATAATCATGGAAAATCATTTCTTGTTAGTCATGACTCATTGCCAAGACTATCTTAGTGGACAAAGTCCCTTTCTGAACCGAGTTCACTCCTCGTTTCAGTCCTGTATCACTGAACCGAAATAACCTTCTGTTCCAGCCATGTCTATCTCATGAGATATAAAATCTTTACCCAATGCATTGGAGGGAGATATAGGTCCCACCCATCTTATAATTAATCCTTTCTTATGTGTGCCACATAATCATAAAACATACATCATCGCATAACACATGTAACAAAAATGGGATTCTTGAAACATCATGACATCATAAATCAATCCATATAAGATAAAGGAATTCATAAAAATAATTTCATCACAACATGAAAAAATCAATTTAATAATAGGGATAAAAACAGAACCCTTTATTATCTTAGATGGAAAATAATTTTGATAAAACACTTGAACTCCATTCTTGAGGAAAATATCCTTTCTTCTTCAAAAACATTTTTCCTTTCATAACATTTCATACAACATTAAAATAAAATAAGTTGATTAAAAATAAACTTGAAAACTTGTCAAGGAAGATTCTTGGATTTAATGTTTTAAAAATCCATTCATGCCGTATAAGTTAAAAAAAACATTCTTCGTACTTTTGTCGGAAAAGTCAAAAAGTACCTCGTATGAAAAAGCGACAAAAGATTCCTTTCATATTCTTTACTAAAAACTCACCGAAGGGTAAAATTGGCTTTAAACTATTGTAAGTGGATGGAAACAATATTACATATTTAGGGAACATGGATGTGGATGATAAAATACACCCCAGTAAATACTCACGAATAAACAATCTCGGATAAAAATCAGATTGTGATATTTCCCTTACCTTAGGTCCGACTTGCTTTGTAACTGTCCGAACCTCCTGTATAATGATTTAAATCATGTTATTGACTTATTACAGAATCATATTCATTGTTATGATATCATATATGGTTCACTTATGACATTATATTACCCGTTCTTTTGTAAATTCCATGTTAAAGAAGCGTTTTGGGTAAAATCGTTTCATTTATCGTAGGTGTTTTGACTTGTTGTTCTTGACATCATTATTACATATATCATGATTTAATTACTTCCAGAATATAAAATATGATTTATATATCATATATATTCAGTATATATATATATATAATAGGTAGATAAATAAAATGAAAAACACCGTTCATGGAGACGGTAGTCCGTACGTACGCATGAACGCTGTTTTCCTTTCCTTATTGTCTTGAAATGGAAGTAAGTAGATGACATACATATGTATATATATACATAAATCCAGTAGCTTTATAATGTCATATATTTCATTATTATTTCTTATATATACATTATAATCACTCTTAAATGGTTAACATGGAGAATGAATCTCATCGCGTCGTGGAGACGGTATTCCGTACGTACGCACGAGAGATGATATCATTTCTATAAATATTGAATTGAATTGGAGTGGATTATACAATATATCAGAATCAATATGATGTTGTAATAACTATGTATAGTTATTCTTTACACCATTATACCCATCCATGTAAGGGGGTGGTGGAAAATAGATTACACCACGGCGTGGAGACGGTATTCCGTACGTACGCACGCGCGGTGATTTCTTTTTCCGTAGGATGGATAGATGGTGAAATAGGTTTGTTTCATACTTATAATAACATATCAGTATATGAGTGATACTGATGTTATTACTTCATAATGAAACAACCTAAGAAGAAGAAGTGGAAGAAGAAATAAAGATGAAAGAATTGGTAACGGTAATTACCTCTTCTTTGAAGTGCCTCTTTGAGACCACCTCTTAGGGCACTAAAATTGGTCTTGGAGGAAGACCAGAACCTCTAGGATGTTTCTAGGGAAGTGGAGAGGAGAAATCGGTAGGGGTTGGCAGAGCTTGAGTGCTCAAATTGGTGTGAGGAGGAAGGGGAGGAGGTGTCCTTTTATAAGGGAGGAGAGGGGCACCTTAGGAATACCTCAAAATATTATTTTATATTAAAGTTAAAATCGGTTTATAATGGTTCCAAAGGGTCTTATTTAGAAGCTAAAGTGGGGATGGGTCGAAATCCTATCAACCAATAGGATTTAGACAAGTTTAGGGTATTATTTTAACCTTATCAATTAGATTTAACTCTAAGTTAAATAATTTAACTTTTACCGTGTCTTTTTGTTTTCTTTCACTATATGGTTAATAAACTTACTATAACATGCCAAACGAACCCCAAATTGTATATTATTAATACATATATCCTTATCTAAGTCATTTGGCCGAACCTTAGATTTTTAGGAATAAAATAACAATTAATAATATAATATTTGATTTAAAAACTATTTTGTGTCAATTTTGACACTATTTGATATATGATTTTTTTGAAAGTCATAACAGAATTATATGTTCGAACCAAGTTGATTAAATAAACACTAATATATCATAGTAACCTAGAAAATTAGTGGAATTCATAAAAAGTCTTAAATTACATTTATTTTGGTATTTATATTATCAATTATGTCAATATTTCATTAATAAGATAATTACTGCATCATCTTTGTGTCATAAATAAATTATATTATTTGATGTCTAAAAATTACAAATAAAATACCATCATGTAGGAAATCGTTTTAGCTTTCTAATGAATATTTATAGTCGAATATATCTTATGTATAACCCCATATTAAAAATGATTTACTTATTAAACTTTGATTTTAACTATTTTAACCCTTCTTTAAATAAATTAATAATAAATGTCCAAATCTAATCCAAGTGGGCCTAAATGGTCATATTTTATTCCTAAGTTTGTTTGTGGTCGAATTACACTTGTCCAATAGAATTAGGACATGTGTTAGGGTAATATTAATATCATATTTACCCTTAGTTACCCTATTTACTATTAACCGTGGTAAAAAAAGTAAAAAGTTACTATTCACCAAAAAATTATTTTCATCTCATTGAACCACATTTTAGTCCTTGATATTAACCGTGTCTCTCGGATTTTCGAAATTCCATTCACAGAAGCGGTAAAATTATGTTTTATGCAAAATTCAGTTTTTAACCTACCACTTAGTAGTTTCACTATTCATCAAAAATTGATGTTTTTCAGAACAATGCCAAAATTTCGTCCCAAGCTATATTTCATATTCCGAATTCAAAAATGAAGTCTATTTTACCAAATTCATAACATAAAAGTTGCATTAATTAATTTTATAATTAAATCCCGCTGTTAAAACAAATAGCGTGTTTTTAAGAAACAATATCTATCAAAAGATTGACACTTGTTTATGTCTAGTTTAAATGTGAAATTACATCCAATGACCAACATTGTATTAAATTGTAAAAATATATTCTAAATATACTTTAAAACCACTCAAATTAATGATTTATCACTATTAATTATTTCGATTAAAAAAGTTGTTTTTAATTATAATTTAGTAATTTTCACTATTCATCAGAATATGAAAGTTATCCGAAAAGTACCAAAATTTCACCTTAGGCTAAATTCGATACTCCGAATCCAAAAATGAAGTCCATTTTGAGAGTTAAAATTTATAAAATTTAAAAAGTGGTTATTACTATTCATAACAGCTAGTTTTAATAATATTTTAATAGCATATTCATTGTTTCGTGAAACTCAGGATTACGTACCACACACGCTATCGAGGAAGGTTGCGATTGCGTGTAATGCAAGGCAAGTCAAGGATGCGTGTTGTGCAAGCTCCTTTTGGTGTAGCGTATAACACAAGACATTAGTAAAATAAAAAGAATATTTTTTCATAAAATCTCGGGCTGTTACATAAACGACCAAAACGGGTGTCCAACACATTTCGACTGCGTTTGGTCTGTTTTTCGTATTTCACTTTTTGTTTTCACTTAAAATCTTATGGAAATTCATATAAAATATTTTTATATCATATTTAGTATGGATTAGATTTTAGTTGATCGTGCTATGAAACATTTCAGAGCTAATGAAATTAAGGAAGGGGGAGGGGCTGTCCGGGGGGCTGTCCGGGGGGGCTGTCCGGTGGGTGTCCGGGGGGCTGTCCGGGGACCAAGGAGGAGGGTGGGGGGGCTGTGCGGGGTCTCTCCGGGGGGTGTTTGGGGGTTGTTCAGGGGGTTGTCCGGGGTTGTTCAGGGGGCTGTCCGGGGGTTGTTCAGGGGGTTGTTCAGGGGTTGTTCAGGGGTTGTTCAGGGGCTGTTCAGGGGTTGTTCAGGGGGTTATCCGGGGTTGTTCAGGGGGCTGTCCGGGGGGTGTTTGGGGGGTTGTCCAGGGTCCAAGGGGGAGGGTGGGGGGGCTGTCCGGGGGGCTGTCCGGGGGCTATCCGGGGTCCAGGGTGGAGGGTTGGGGGCTGTACGGGGGGCTGTCCAGGGGGCTGTCCGTGGGGGCTGTCCGGGGGGGCTGTCCGGTGGGTGTCCGGGGGGCTGTCCGGGGACCAAGGAGGAGGGTGGGGGGCTGTGCGGGGTCTGTCCGAGGGGTGTTTGGGGGTTCTTCAGGGGGTTGTCCGGGGTTGTTCAGGGGGCTGTCCGGGGGTTGTTCAGGGGGTTGTTTAGGGGATGTTCAGGGGTTGTTCAGGGGGCTGTCCAGGGTTGTTCAGGGGGCTGTCCGGGGGCTGTTTGGGGGGTTGTCCGAGGTCCAAGGGGGAGGGTGGGGGGGTTGTCCGAGGGGCTGTCCGAGGGGCTGTCCGGGGGGCTATCCGGGGTCCAGGGTGGAGGGTTGGGGGCTGTACGGGGGGCTGTCCGCGGGGCTGTCCGGGGGGTGTTTGGGGGGTGTTCGGGGTCCAAGGGGGAGGGAAGGTTGTCCAGGGTCCAAGAATGAGGGGGGTTGTCCAGGGAGTTTACAAACACACAACCACTAAAAGACAACAACATCCATAAAAACAGACAACATATAAAAATAACTCAACTCCAATACTATATTACGAGTCTAGATAAAACCAACAACTAGAATAGATTAAACATGAAATCTCAGTAATATAAGTCAAAAATGTAACGGATCAATATGTCCCACATCAGCATCACCATCACCATCATCATCATCATCATCACCCTCGTCATCGTCCTCCTCATCGTCCTCACCCTCCACAGTGCCTTCCTCCTCGCCTTCGCCCTCCTCCTCGCCCTCCTCATCTCCCTCCTCTTCCGCATCAGACTCCTCTCCATCATCATCTTCAAGTTGGACATCGGCCTGACCACCACTAGAACTGCCACCTGGTGCACCATATATAGAATGTATCGACGACATGTATTCATCAATCGCTGGGATGGCCTCTGCTGGAAGTGTTGGATGTAGAACTTCAATAAATTTCATAAATGCACTGTTTTCCCTAGCAGACTGTTCTGCCGTCTCTGTAGCCCTTTTCTCAGCCTGTTCTGCCTGTGCCCTAACTTGCTGCAGCTCGGTGGCACTACAACTCGTACCTGAGGCAGGCCAATACCTCGTCGGGGCTATCCTAGGTTGGCAGCGTACTCTGCCAGAATGATCCTCTCCCAACACCTGATGTAAGTGATCTGATGGCCCAAAATTTTCTGCTTCTTGGGCATCGAGGGCCTCTAAAGAATCCTGTTAAAAATATAAATATATTATTAAGTTACGAAATAGATATTAAAATATAAAATCAACAGATTAAAACTTACAATCTGCTGCTGAGTCGCTTCGTTGAAAGCACTTCCATCCTTTTTTCATCTACTCGAGCAAAACAGTTTTGCTCGAGGCACACGTCCTTTAATATTTTGTACTTGCCTCTACAATGACATTGAAAAAAAAAGTTATATAAAAACTTTAGCGAATGATTAAATAATTGAGGAAACAAAAGAAAATGTAAGTCGTAAAGAAAACTTATAAACAATTGTCATACCTGCTGCCTCTCATGATCCGGCATCGTCGTGCGTCCTAGTGTATGGAGGTATTTTTTTGCATCAATGTTTTTTTTTATTTTTTCCAGATGATTCCTAAATAAAATTCGATAATGCAAAAGATAATATTAATGTAAAACTTGAAATTTATTATTTAAATACCTCAAATGTAATTCATACCTTAAACTGGGTACTCGTCCAATGAGTAATCATCTGACGATACTGCTCTATAGGACAATCATCCACGACTGGTACCGCCTCTAACTCAGTGCCAACTCTAGCACGCCAGCCAATATACAGCTCATGCTTGTAGGCTCTCCAAAGCTCGCCTAAATCCTTTAGACGTTCCAGTCGTGCACCCTCACCATCAGGAAAATTAAATCGAAGCTGAAATCAAAATATTAATTCATATAAATGCAAAAAATAATTCATGGCATTAAATACAACAGATTTTTTTACCCATATCTCTGCCCAAGCTCTATCTTTGACCTCATGTGGCAAATGTCTCCACAACAGCGGGCTGACGGGAATGATGTCGGAGTATTTGGCAAGCGTCGCCAGAAAACTCCGACATTGCTGCCCTGTTTTCTCAAACATCTGATTGTCTTCATTATATTCCACCATAACCTGTGTACGACGGTTCCACACTGAACGCATGCGTGTACGGCCCCGCCCCCGCCTCCTGTCAGTAGATGTATCTGTCATGAAAGAAAAACAAATATTTTATCAAAACATGTTATAATGAAAATAAATATTGCTATAAAAATTTGTTAGGGTTTTATAAATATACCTGCGCTAGTCTGATCAATGTGTGGCGCCGGATCCACAGAACCTGATGGAACACCCTCTGGTGGAACAGGAGTCGAAAACGATGGAATATAAAATCTCGGAGAGGCATAAGTAGAAGGAAAAGAAGATGGAACAGCTGTATGACCTGATGCTGACTAGGGAGTGGGAATCATCATAGGATGTGAAAATGATGGGGCAGAAGATGCAGAAGGTAGCGAAAACATGGGAGGCCTAAATACCCCGTGTGTCCCTAACGACACACCAGGATCAGAATGTGGGAAGGCTGAAATGTCAATGGGAGGGGCAGGGTCTAGTCGGGCACGCGCAGCTCTACGTCCACCTCTGGTACGAACCCTCCTCGTACCACCGGCCTGAGTACTAGGACCAGTACTAGGCTCCTCGTCGAATAACTGTCAACGTAATGGTGGATCCTACAAAAAAGTTTACAAAAAAAAATTAATCACATGACATTATATATTCTGTAAATATATATATATATATATTTGAAATAAAGTACTCACTGCAGGAACTAATGGTGGAATTCCCATCTCCTCCATCCGACGATTGTTCTCCGCCATTTTTTTTCTCTGTCTCTCTTCAATTGGCTGCATTTCTTGCATTTGAAAACAAATATGTAATTAATTAGAAAAAGAAAATTAATGTGTAAACCAAAAAACTAAATATATGAGGGAATGAGGGGATTTATTGGTAATTTAGCTATCAATTGTTTTAGAAGAGCTTGAATGAATTTAATAAAACATACAAGTTGTAATGTTCACCAAGTTATAAATATTGTTTGATTTGGTTTGAATACAGTTCAATTCCAAATTAGAAAATGCAATTCAAATAAAACAGCAACCAATAAACATTGAAAATTCACATAACGATCAAGTCAGCTAAAACATATTTGTGATCAATACTAAATAAATATGAATATTACCAACCTTAACAACCCAACTCGAGGTAAACCAAAAGAATTGAGAACATGGATGAATGATTCTATATATTTCCAACCACAACTTCAGGTTCACAATCAACTCTGACAATTGAGCTATTGGAATCATAAAAAGAAATAAATGGATTGGTTCCAATGGAAATAGGGACAGTGTTAATTCCATCATCAGCATCATCAAAAATATGTCTTGGAATTACTTCAACTATGACACCAAATTCAGGTTGAAGTTGATCTTTGACATAAAAAACTTGTTTAGCCATTGATGCCAACACATATGGTTCTTCGGTTGCAAGAGTGCGGGTCATATTGATTACTCTAAATCCACAATCATCAATAAATGTTCCATGTCTCGTCATCGAATCAAACCAATGGAATTTCATCATTGTGACTCGTCCATGAGAGTAATAATCTAATATTATTATTTTCTCAACGACTCCATAATAACCCACATTTTC
The DNA here is from genome assembly GCA_963277665.1 of Viscum album. Taxonomy (NCBI): domain Eukaryota; kingdom Viridiplantae; phylum Streptophyta; class Magnoliopsida; order Santalales; family Viscaceae; genus Viscum; species Viscum album. Next base: position 29,909 of record CAUJRU010003252.1, read on the forward strand.
AAGTCGCGGTCTACTATCTGATGCACTGGAATAACAATCTGTTGTGGCAGTAACCATAATACCATCATGTTGTGTTCTCATGTTTTTGGCTCGTTCAGTGACAATAAATCTGTACCCATTTATAACAATTGATTTACAGTCACGAACCACGGTATTAGGACCAAAAGCCAAAGCTCTTATTTCCTCAGAGATAGAGTCAGCAGAAAAACTCAATACATGCAATATAAATGATAGTTAAACTTAAGTAAATATTGAAATAATTAATTTAAATAGTAATATTTTTACCTTCAATTTTAACCAAGCAGAAAACTCTTTGCTATGCAAAGTCTCTCTCCTTCTCAAAGATAAAGAATGATGCTTCCTATTTATCATTGTTTTATGTTCCCTGTAGATTAAAAAATATGAATAGTTTAACAGATATATATGTAAGATATACATATTCAATTTTTTTACCTGATATAGTCATCGAACAAATCACAGTTGAACAAAACTGTGTGATGTGCCATCTCCCGCTCTTCAAGGCTTAATGTCTTCAATGTATATGATCCAGGAATTCCTCCTGTTTGAGGAAGTGATGGAAAACTGGGTTCAATTTGCTCATATTTTTCTTCTTCATTTCTCATTGGTCTGTTCATTCTTATAGTATGATCAGACAAATACATTGAACAGAAATCCATACATTCTTGAGCTAAGTAACCGTTCACGATAGAACCTTCGGGATAATTCTTGTTTTGAACATAAGACTTTAATGTGAACATATTTCTTTCAGTTGGATACATCCAACGAAAAGAAATAGGTCCTCCGAGAAGTATTTCAGTTGGAATATGGACAGTCAGATGCAACATGCATGTGAAAAATGATGGGGGAAATATTTTCTCCAACTCACACAAAATTAATGGGGCATCTATCAACATTTTTTGCAAGAAATACATGGACAACTTCTTAGAACAAAGATCTCTAAACAAATGGCACAACCGAATAACACCCACCCTTACATTATTGGACAAAAGATGATGGATTGCTATTGGAAGCAACTCATGCAGTAGAACGTGATAATCATGAGTCTTCAAAGATTTTAGCTTCAACTCTCTTCTGTTGACCCGTTTAGATATGTTTCTTGAATATCCATCAGGAACTCTAATAGTCTCTAATACTTCCAAAAATTGTTTTTTTTTTCAGTAGGTGTCATCACATAAGAAGCACATGGAAGTTTCCATTTATTTTCACTGATACGCACAGGATGCAATTCTGGTATGATTCCCCAATCCACCAAGTCACGTCGAGATCGTAAATCATCTTTTGTCTTCCCCTTGACATTTAGAAGAACTGAAAGCAACATTTCACATATATTCTTTTCAATATGCATTACGTCTAAGAAATGACGTAGCAAATTGGTTGACCAGTAAGGCAAATCAAAAAAGATACTCCTCTTCCTCCGATTGTAACAGGTTTCTGTGGAAACATTCTTTCTCTTTCCAGATTTCATTTGACCCTTCCCGAACGAAAAACTGAAATCTTTCAATTCATTAAGCACATCAGTTCAAGACATACGCTAGGGTGGATCATCGGTCTCTATAGTATTATCAAATCTTCGACGATTCATTCTATATGAATGATCCTTTGGAAAAAATTGTCGATGTCCCATAAAACTGAAACTACAACGATGTTTCAGTATTCTGGATCGTGTATTCTTCATACAAACTGGACATGACAGTTTTCCCTCCGTGCTCCATCCAGACATCATTGCATAAGCCGGAAAATCATTGATCATCCACATAAGCGCAACACGCATCTGAAATATGTCTTTCGAACATGCATCGTATGTGCGCACACCCACATCCTAAAGAAGTTTCAACTCTTTTATTAAAGGTTGCATGTATACATAAATATCAATGCCGGGATCAGAAGGACCAGATATGATAATACTCATGAAAGTGAAAGATTTTTTCATACACAACCATGGGGGAAGATTATAAATGTGTATAAAAACTGGCCATGTGCAGTGCGAAGTAAGCATCTGCCCAAACGGATTAAAACCGTCGCATGAAAGACCCAGCCTCACATTACGCATGTCAGCTGCAAAATCAGGATGTCGAGCATCAAATCTCTGCCATGCAAATCCATCTGCAGGATGAACCAACTCATCATTAGTCTTATTTCTCTCGGTATCATGCCATCTCATTTTTATTGATATGTCATCAGACATAAAAAGATTCTGGAGTCTGGGGATCAATGGAAAGTTCCACATTACTTTCTGTGGAACGCGGGATGGTGTTCCATCAGATTTTGACTTCCAGCACAATGTTCCACATTTTATACATTCATTTCGTTCAGCGGTTTCTTCCCAGAATAAACTGCAATCTTTCAGGCAAGCATGAATCTGGAAAATCCAAGTTCTTCAACTAACTTCCATTCCATATAGTGGTTTGAGGGAATATCTGCATCATCAGGAAGTAAATCCTTCAAGAGGGTAAGAATGTAATCGATTGCTGTATTAGAAATCCCATACATAGTTTTTCCATGAAACAATCGGATTAAAAATTCCAGATTTTTCATTTTATCGCATTGTCGATATACTGGAGTCGTGGCAGCATCATTCAATTTTTTCACCCTATCAATATCATCATTTTCACTAGATGCATCAGTTTTCCTCATATCGACATCTTCTTAAGTCAAAATCCTTTCTTTTTCATGATGACGAATAAACGGAAACCGATCATCTAACAAATTCTCCATTCCAGTCCTTTCATTTCGATCATCACCAATTTGAGATTTCATTTTCTCCCCATTGTGATACCACACAAAGTAGTTTGCTTGAAAACCATTTTTGGTTATGTGGTAGCTGACTTCTTCACGACTCAACCAAGGTCTACCAACACAATTGGAACATGGGCAGTGTATGCGACCACTATCTGAAGCATTGTGAAATGCAAAATCTATAAAGCTCTCCAAATTGTTTTGAAAATCGCTTGAGATACGATCGGTTTCATACATCCAACTTCTGTCCATTCTGTAAAAAAATTCATATAAGTCATTTTGTCATAAACAATTCAATAGGATTGAACTTTAATAGAAAATACATTTAAGTAAATGATAAAGGAAGAAAATAATCATGGTATCAACTACACATGTGAAAAAAACATACTAATGTGTTATTGAAAAAATGTAAAACCAACAAGAACTTAATGTGTTATCACATTAGAGCATTCCTCATCCCATAACCATATTAGTAGGGTATCCTCATATGCGATTTACCTTTTTGAATTAATATACACCTCCTCACCAGGTACCTGAGTAGATTTCATAGATATAATCATCTCACATCCTGTAAGGCTTCCATTATGTATGATCTGCAGAATAATTTGAGTGATCATGAATCATGCATGGGATCTTCCCATGATCACTATAGATTATGAGAAGGAATTATGATAGGTCACGTGAAGAACATCAAACACATATTTTAGATAATTTGAGACATAATATAATAAAATAATGTGTAAATCTATGGAATTTGGGATAAAAGGTGGGTTGTCCACGGGGGTCGATGATGTTCAGACGGGGGGTTCGCGAGAGCACGGCCACCCCCTGTGGCCAGCCCACCCATCCCTCCTGGACAGCCCGCCCACCCCTCCTTGACAGCCCGGCCACCCCCGTGGACAGCCCGGCCACCCCCGTGGACAGCCCGTCCACCCTTGTGGACAACCCGCCCACCCCCGTACCCCCCTGGACACCCCGTACCCCCCCCCGGGATAGCCCCGTCCACCCTCCCAAACAGCCCACACCCCCCTCCCCTGCAACCCCACCACCACCACCTAGACATACCAACCCCCCTGGACACCCCACACACCCCTCCCCCACCAGGATACCCCACCCAGACCCCCAGGACAGCCCACACCCCCTGGACAGCCCCGCCCACCCCCATGGACAGCCTTTCCCACCCCCGTGGACAGCCCCGCCCACCCCCGTGGACAACCCCCCCACCCCCGTGGACGCCCCCTACCCCCTAGACAGCCCAACCACCCCCGTGGACAGCCCACCCACCCCCCTCGACACCCCTTCTCCCTATGGACAGCCCCCCACCCCCTTGGATAGCCCACCCACCCCCCTGGACACCCCTACCCCCTGTGGCCAGCCCACCCACCCCCCTAGACAGCCCGCCCACCCCTCTTTGACAGCCCGTCCACCCCCGTGGACAGCCCATCCACCCTTGTGGACAACCCGCCCACCCCCGTACCCCCCTGGGCACCCCGTACCCCCCTGGATAGCCCCGCCCACCCTCCTAAACAGCCCACACCCCCCTCCCCTGCAACCCCACCACCACCACCTAGACATACCACCCCCTGGACACCCCACACACCCTCCCCCACCAGGACACCCCACCCAGACCCCCAGGATAGCCCACACCCCCTCGACAGCCCCGCCCACCCCCTCGACAGCCCCGCCCACCCCCGTGGACAGCCTTTCCCACCCCCGTGAACACCCCCTCCCACCCCCGTGGACAACCCACCGACCCCGTGGACACCCCCTACCCCCACAATCCATTATCCAAAACATATCAAATTGGTTTGAACACAATCCATAATTCCCACAATCCATTATCCAAAACATGTAAACGTTCACGATAGCCTCCCCCAACTCTGATTTACATGTTTTGAACACTCTCCTTCCAAACATAGAATACAAAAACATTAAATAAGTCTTTACAAACACAAAAAATATCCTATTTAGATATTAATTTCAATAATCAATTAAACCACCAACACCTAGAAAAATTCTATTCATTAAAACAACTAGAACAATATGGTTGAGATCAAATTTTACCTATTCGTATGGGGGTGTACCTGTTGGGATGGGGGGTGCTGGTGTTCAGATTCGCGAAAGAAGTGGAGTCGTATGGGGTTCGGGAGAGCAGCAGAGAGAATAGATTAGGGCTCTATTCGAATGGGGAGAGGAGATCCCGATCTGGAATTTGGGGGAAACCTTTGCCAATGGTTTATAAAAACCGTTGGCAAAGGCACACATTTCCCAACGGTTCCAGTGAACCGTTGGGAAATGTGTGAGTTTAGAACCCCTTTCCCAACGGTTCCAGTGAACCGTTGGGAAAGGTGTGAGTTTTCCCAACGGTTCCACTGAACCGTTGGGAAAGGTGTAAGTATAGCACCCCTTTCCCAACGGTTCCAGTGAACCGTTGGGAAAGGGTCCACCAAAATTCCCTTTGCCAACGGTTTTGTTAAACCGTTGGCAAAGGCTCCCTATACCAACGGTTTAAGTAAACCGTTGGTATACTACCGTTGGGAAAAGCCTAAATTCCAGTAGTGTGTGTAATTGGGTGTAAAAAGTTAATGTAATTATTTTTTTAATATTTAAATTAATTGTATTTATTAGTAATTTTTTTGGTTTTTATCTCATCTTTTTTAAAATTATATTGAACTATGAGATAACATGTTCTTGTCCTAGTGGTGTGTGTGGGAAATTATTTATGGATATCCTACTGATTTTTATACTAACCCCCTATATATACACCGTGGTGTGTATGAAGATGTTTTTATCATGAACTGGTCATAAGAAAATCCTATTACTTCTCTAGTGGAGCATCATGATGCTATATTCTTAGGGATGGAGTTTATAGCTTAGAGATGATCAATTTTAGAAATCGGGGCAATGTCACATCAATGTTTTGGCATTGGTATGTCTTTTATATTGCTTGTACATCATAATTTATTTTCTTCTACTAATCTGATTTTTTCTAGTCATTAGTTTTTGAGTTGTATTATTTATATTACATACATCATATAGTATTTTTTTTATTTTGTTCTAGTTTATCTCGTTAGGTTATATATGTTTTTTAAATGGAAATTTTATCCTAGTGACTAGATAAGGACTCGAAATTTATTTCCATCCTTTGGTGTCTAGGAGATTTAACCTAAGGATAGTATCACCTAAGATCTTTCTTATCCAATGGTTAGGGTTGGGATGTTACAAGTTGTATTAGTTCAGTTGGTCCCACAGTAGGGAATGGTATAAAAGAGATAGGACATGTTAGAACATGAACTGTATAGCTTAAAAAGATGTATCTAAAATCTTTATTTTGAAATTCAAGTTACCAGAGCATTCCTTGTACAAAAAGAATGTTTTAGACACTTATATAAGTATGATCACATCATAGTCGTGGGTTTAATCAATGAGTGTAACATATCATGTATTAGTAATGACAATTCCCAATAGTAATGAATTTACCGTATTATTTTTTATGATTATTTGAATTTGGTTATAATGATTGTTGTTTTGATGATTTGGAATATCATAAGAATTCTGTTTACTAATTAAGTGGTTACTAAGTTGTGATTTTTGTCTGACTATAGATAAATGACACTGATTAAACAAACTCAAAACCCATAAAAACAGGTCATAGATAATTTTGTTTCACCTAAACCACTAGTGCATTTATATATTTTCAAATAATTTTATAATAATTTTATGGTATTGATAAATGGAATCAAAACGATGAACCATGACATACATATAATTTTGTGTAGTTTTAAAAATACAATCCACCTATAATTTAGGGGGATTAAAGACCAAAAAACATAGAAACATGGCTTATAAAAATGAACCAAATCATAGATTCCTTTAGAACCTTGGACGATATACTTGTGAAGTTACCAGTATACATACTAGAAAATCTCGCACATGAATGGTGTGATTTATATGTCAAATCTAAACACAACCATGGACTTAAATGGGAGGGATTAAAAGATTTATTTAACAAGAAATTATACCCACACAACTTTTCAATAGAAAAAACAAAGGATTTTATTGGTATTAATCAAGAAAATATATCAATGATAGAATATGAATCTAAGTTCATGGATTTAGTTTGTTTTTTTTTTCAGAAGTGAGTCCTAGAAATCCCTTGAAATAAAATATATTTGATTCTATAAAATCCCTATAAATTCATTCTAAGATAGTTGTGGTCTTTATTAGTGATTATTTAGACATGATTTATAGGGAAATAGTGGAAGAGTAGGGTGTTATTATTAATCCTATAGGATGAAGCATGTTCATTTATATAGTTACAGGTGGGAAATATAATGGTATGAACAAGAAGAAAGGGAGAAACCTACTTCCAAGGATGTAAATCATTATAAAAACCATCCACTGGATCAGTTTAATTCATGCTTAATTAATAAAATAGGATGTTTCCAATTTGGTTGACTCAAGTATAAGAAGTGGAATTTTATGACACCAACCAAAGTGTGCCACAACTATAATCAAATGGACACCAAGGTGATTCCAAAAATATCTTGATCCCTTAGAAAATGAAACTATAATATGGAAATAATGAATGATGAGGAATGAGTATGAATTTATATGGTGCTAAGTAGATGACCATAGAGGATCAATCGGGTCCTTCTACCGTACATGAAACCATTCTTCTTAACTCAAGTAATATGTAAGTTCCATTTGACAATGGTTCATCCCACTCTTGTATTTCTTCATGTGTCATTAATCAAAAGGGGTTACATATTGAGATGATGGAATATGTGATGAGTATCTAAGCACATATCAGGTATTGATAGTATGGAGTATTTAAGTGTGATACTTGTTCTATAACCATATATAGAGTTCAGTTTGTTTGGGAATTTTTTGTTCCACAAAATAATATGTTTGATTTAATCCTAGGAATAGATTTGTTAGTTTCTTTTAGTACTCATATAGATTTTTATTTATGATGAGTAAAATTTACATCTTTGAATAGAACAATAAATATCTTTAAATGATAATAGTATGTGAATGCTGGAAGATAAGGACCTTTAGTATCAATGGTTAGAATAATTACTTATCAAGTGATAGTAGTCTCTTTAGGTAATAATTCCATAATGGAAACTAGGAATTTTCCTAGCATTGTAGATTGGTATCCTAGTGTATTTCCTTAACATTTCTCAAGTTTTCCACTTAAAAGGGAAGTAGAATTTTTGACTGATCTTCATCTAGGGAGAAATTCTATTTCACTTCCATCATACAGAATAACACTAGTATAAATGAGTTAAATGAATGTACAATTAGAGGAATTGGAAATTAAAGGTTTAATGTGACTAATTATATCCCCTTTCTATGATCCAATTATCTTTATAAAGAAAGAAAATGTATTTCTATTACTCTTTATTGATTATCATAAAATAAATCAGATTAATATAAAGAATAAATATATGATTCCATGAATTGATGATATTTTTGATCAATTGAATGGATCCCAATGGTCCTCTCATACTGATCTATGGTCCAGTTATCACTAACTCTAGGTTAGGAAAGAGAATATTCCAAAGATATCATTCAAAAGCTGCTATGGTCATTATGAGTATATGTTAATGCCCTTTGGTCTTACAAATACACCAATAGATTTAATTATATTAATGAATTGCATCTTACAAAGGTACCTAGACTCTATTTTGTGGTATTTTTGGATGAAATTAGGGTGTATTATAAAACTCACAAGGACCATGAAAATAATTTAGAGATTATGCTGAGCACCTTGCGAGAGAACATATTTTATGAAAAAATCCCCAAATGATATTTCTTAATATAATAAGTTCACTTCCTAAGGTATTACATTTATTATAAGTGAATATAAGTAGACCTTAAAAAGATATATATTGTTACCTCTTAGAAACCACTGAAGAAAAAATTTGAGGTACTCATCTTTCTAGGATTAACAGGTTATTATCACTACTTCGGTCATGACTTGTCACGACTCATATCTCCTATGAAAGCACTAATGAGAAAGGGAACTCAATTATAGTGGATTGATGTTTTTCAAAAATTAGTCTTTCAAATTAATACTAGGCACACTTCAACACTAATTATTATCTTTCCAAAACTAGGTAAATGTTATGTGGTCTTTTTTGATGCATTTGGGTCTAGAATCAATTTAATTATCTTGTAAGGAGACCAAACCATAATTTATGGATCGTTATAGTTTTTAATTCAAGAAAGGAATTATCTGAATTGTAACTTATAATTGGATTTGGGGGTTCATTCTTCTAAAAAAATTAAATCATTCTCTACTTTTTGAGAATTTTAGTATGTTCAAAAAACATAAAATCTTGAAACATATATTTTCATAAATGGATATGAACTTGAGATAAAGATAATGGGTGAAATATCTCAAGATGTTCAATTTTAACTTAGTTTATACACTAGGAAAAGGGACTCCATGGATTATGCTTTAAACCAAAATACACATAACCAACTAGAGAGGGAACCTTGTGATTATTGGAAATTAATATGCATTTCGATTACACTGGGAAGAATAAAGGGGTGGTCTTAGTTATTATAACTCTTATTCCTGATTTGGTTAAATGGGCCAGGGATACTCAATGATTGGATCATAATTTACTTACCATTATGTCACAACTTAATAGTGAGGGGACCATTGATGGATGTAAAAAAATGGGAATTTGATGTTACATTTTAATGATTGAATAATCATTATATCAACTTATCAAGAGAAGTTTCTTTATTATTATCACTATTCTTAGTGGGAAATTCACTCAGGCATTCAAAACATGTACAAAGATCTTAGGAACCTTTTTTGGTGGTCAGTTATGAAATAAAAACTGGTTTATTATTTTATGGAATGCCTCACCTATCAAAAAATCAAGGTTGAGCATCAACTATAAGGCCCTGACCTTAAACCTTACTTAATATTGAATTAAATGAATAATTCACATTTAGGATCTTTCTAGGTTTATAGTTTTAGAGAATTAGGACATAACTATTACATCTCAAAAGATTACAAAGTAGAAACTTCTACTAAGTTTCCATAAAATAAAAACTCTTAAAAAGAAACATGTCTAGTTTCATGTTTTAGGTAGCATGACTTTCCCTTGATCCCATCCTTGACCCTATTCCATGTTAAGTCCTGGGAAAAACATTTCAAAAACTTGGGATGAGCATAAAAAGCTCAGTAAGGGATACACAAAGAATGAAAACTGTTAGTTTTTCAAAACAACAAGTAAACCATGTATACTTTATCAAAGTAATACTTTTCACCTTTTCGAAGTAGTAAAAACTCTTCACTGAATAAAAGTTCATTACTTACCCTTCAGTAACCAAAATATTACCATAAAACCCATATAAATATCACATAACATATAGAGGTAAATTGGGATATAAACATACTTAAGTGGAATAACCATAAGGTCGACTTCCACACATGTCACTTAATGGAATAGCCATTCGGCCAACTTCCATACATACTTAATGGAATAGCCATACGGCCGACTTCCATACCCAATGGATTGGAGGTTATAATGTAACCACTTATCCTGGTATTTACGGCACCACCCTTCATAAAGTCCAAGTACCATTATAAAATCATAAGACATTAAAAAAATATAACGGAAATAAAACATTTCCACATTTCGATCAAAATATATCACTTAAATATATCGATATAAAAAATCCTTTATAAAACCCATTTTCAATAGAAATATACATAAAAGAGTATATGGTATTTATTTCATTTTAAAAAAAATTACGGCTTGTTGAGGAAGCCAAAGACCAAATAATACTCACGGCAACGAAAAAGGTCGTTGTCACTGCGTACGTTAAAAGAAACATTCCTTTTTGACGTTTAGTAAAACGCTTCATATAAAAAGATTCTTTTTGAATAAAATTAAAAGTCAAAGGGGTTTATACAACGTATAAAAGAAAGTTGTGTGTAAAACCAAATATGCCTCAATGAAAGGAGATTGAGACTAAGTCCCTTAAAAAGTCGGTATCCTTAGATTAAGGATAAATCAATTACATGATTATGTGTGAAAAATACGAATACACAAAATATAAGTGGATATTAAGTGTAAAACAATTAGAGGTCATTCACACATAATCGTGGAAAAACAAAACCAATGACATGGATATTTAACTCAATGAAATGAGATTGAGATATGATTTCCGATACAAGTCCGTCTAAATGACATAAGAATTTATCAATGAGATGATTATGTGTAGAAATAGTATATCCACACAAAGGTTTGTGGAAACTACAACATAGATATTCTACACATAATCTTGTCATAATAAAATCAATAATTAGTGGTTTAACCCAAATAATTGAAAGTGGGTTAAGAAGTTCCCTTACAGAAATTCGACAGCCTAACGGCGTCACTTCAAAACTCAAAAAATGAGTTGATGAGAGATAAAAAGGGTATCTCATCACTTGTTCATAAAATTTACATCAATAAGGTTATATAAGAACATATCCCAACATAATAGTATGTGAATTAAAAGACATAACAAATTAAGTATTCTAAAAAGAGGAGGGTGAAAGGTTCCCTTATCGACTTGGGTAACTTTCGAAACGTACACCCCATTGAATAAGGGTCATACAATAAATATGTAAATACCCCTAAATGAAATTATATTAAACAAATAGTATAATAATGGGAAGTACATACACCACTCAAAGGAAATGGTGGAAAATGTAGCATAAATCTCACGGGAATAAAAGTGATATGAAAAATCCCTTACGAAAAATCGGCAGCCTAACGGTGCCACATAAAACTTCAAAAATGGATTGATGAGTGACAATAGGGTATCTAATCATATTAAAATAATGTTTAAATCAATAGGAATATAAAATAACATCCCCCAACATAACAAATAAAAGCTTAAAATAAGTGACATAAAGAAGAGTACTTCAAAAGAAAGAGAGAGGTTAGATCTCTTACGAAAATTCGGCAGCCTAACGGCGCCACTCAAAACATCCAAAATGGATTGATGAGAGAGAATAGGGTCTCTCATCATATGAACATAAAACTTACAGTAAGAGTAACATAAAAGAACATCCCAATAACAAGAAATATGAGCTTTAAAAGGAATGACATAAAAGAGTGTACTTAAAAAGAAAGAGAGGAGTAGGATCTCTTACCTCGAGTCCGACTTGACTCGATCGTTCTTTAATCTCCTAAATAATAAACTTGAGTTAATTTATACTTACTTAAGAACCTTTTTCTAGTTAATTATTCCTTTTATATCACTTATTACCATGTCATTAACATTATGTAATCATTTAAGTTAATAACGGTTGTTTTGTCGTTATTTGGTACTTAAGTCAAAAGTGAACTTCTTATATTTACAAGTTGTTCACGTAGTCAAATATCCATTATCTCAATAATGATATTCATGATTTGGATATAATATATATCATATATATCCAGAATATACATGTATTTATAATATTACATAATCATTTAAGGGTAAGAAATGAAATGCACCGTTCATGGAGACGGTAAGCCGTACGTACGCTTGAATGTTACTTTCATTTCTATGTCATATTAATGGAAATAAAACTAAATGAGAGATATGTATAGTTTTAATTCCAGAATTATATTCATCCTTTATATGTGTCATACATTATATATATATATCCATTATATGTACTTATAATAGTACATTACATTTGAGGATAAGAAATCAAATGCACCGTTAATGGAGACGGTAAGCCGTACATACGCATGAACGCTACTTTCATTTCTATCTCATACTTTAATGGAAAGAAAACAATAATGATATAAAGATATATTATAATTCCAGTATAACATCATATATAATAACTTTAAATACATCCTTTATACGTCCCACCTATGGCATTAACGAATCAAATCACTTTGAGGGGGCGGTAGTCCGCACTTCCTAAAATGAAGATATCGCGTATACCCATAATGGAATCCATAAAGGTGTGCCAAAAATGAAAAATACATAAGCTTAAGTAAAACATAAAAATATCATATATCATATATAAACATAGTGACATCTTAATGGCCACATTTGAAGGTGTTATATGAGTTTTGAACAATCATCGTTTCGTGAGGCAGAAATTCGCCATCCACAGAAACAGTATGTTCTTTAACCATTAGATGAAGGTGTGTGTAAGTGTAGCTAGAATCCTTATTATAAAAACATCCTAGTATATTTAATATAATGTATTTTTTACAAAAGTAATGAATAAAAAGAGTTTAAGGGGTTGGAGAAGCAAAATAAAACAAAAGAGTACAAGTGAAGATGTTACCCTAAAATAGGGTAACTGCCTTTGTTTGTACCAAAAGGGTTTCTTGAAGAGCTTCCTGTCTATGTTAAGGCTTCTAGGATGAGGAGAGGGATGTGTAGAGACAAAATGATCAGATATTGGCCTAACCAAAGGTTTGAGAGGTGTGGTTAAGGTGGTAGAGGTGGGGGCCTTTTATAAGAGGAGAGGAGGGGCACTCTTGGAAAAGTATAAAATGTTACTTTATTTTCAAATGGTTTTCGGATTTTAATGGTCCCACATTGATGTGTTTCTATGATAAGGTGATAAGGGTTCTAAATCCACCCATCCAATAGGTTTTAGACATGTGTAGATCCTATATTGTGCATTATCTTTCCATTTTATTTAAATCGTTAAATAATGAGGTCATCGTTGCATCATCATGATGTCATAAAGAATTTAATTTATTTAATGTATAAAAATTATAAAAAAAATACTATTATGTAGGAATTATTTTTAGATTTCCAATTACTATTTATAGTCAAAATTATGACTTGTATAACCACATGTAAAAATTGTTTTAGTAAAACAAATCATGTTTGTGACATTTTTATTTTAACTTTAAATAAAAGGCATAAATGTCATTATCAAACCCAAGTGGCTCCATGGGGTACCAAAAATCGACATATGGGTTTTCTTGGTCGTACATAACTCATCCAATAGGGTTAGGACAAGTTTCAATATATTTTCATTTTATTATAATATCATTTTTACCTTAAATCACACTAATTACCTTTAATCGCGATTAATAAAACTTAAATTTACTTTTCATCAAAAATTATTTTCATCCCATTGAACCAAATTTTACTTAACAATTAAAGTTATTTAAATTGGATTTTTGAAATTCAAATCACAGAAGTGGTAAAGTCCCATTTAAACGAAAAATCAAATTTTGTAACCACCACTTTGTGGTTTCACTATTCATCAAAAATTGATGTTTTTCAGAAAAATACCAAAAATTCACCCTAAGCTATATTTGATATTCCGAATTCAAAAATGATGTCTATTTTACCAAATTCATAACATAGATGTTGCATTAATTAATTTTATAATTAAATCCCGCTGTTAAAACAAATAGCGTGTTTTTATGAAATAATATCTTTCAAAAGATTGACACTTGTTTATGTCCAATCTTAAAGTGATATTAATTACAATGACCACCATTGGATTAAATGGTAAAAATATATCATATTTACACTTTAAAACCAATTAAAAAGATAATATAATCATATAAATAAATTAGATTAAAAAGAGTTTTTGAATTAAAATACAACATTTTTCACTATTCATTAACAATTGAACTTTTTCGGAAAAATACCAAAAATTTACACAAAGTAAATTTTGATGTCCCTATTATAAAGAAGAATTTTATTTTGTCAAATATAACACATAAAATTGTCAAAAAGTGGATTTAAAAGAGGTTCGCCATCAAAAGGCGATTAATCGACCTTTTAAAGAATATTAGACTGTCTACGCTTAAAATTGGATTCATTCGCATTTTTAATCCTCTATCATTTATTGTAAAGAGTAAAAATATTTGACAAACATATATAATCATTTTGTAGTTAGTTCTGTTCATTCCCACCACTACAACGGCTAGGCATTAACTACCATTTAAAATAATATTATATTATTATAAGAGTGCAACGTAAGATTCCCAAGAAACTCGTTGTTGCGTATTGGGTATGCCATCGAGCATAGCATACCCTTTAAAGTAATATAAATATTTTATTCACAAATATGGATAAATATAAAGATGTCATATTCTTTATTTACCTGGGGTGTTACATCCTTCCCCCCTTTTGGAAATTGCGTCCTCACAATTTTAAAATTGAGCTTGGAAACATCCTTGAAAGTCCCACATCGGAACAAGAGTCAGTAAAACAATCACTTTAAAATAAAGAAAGATAAGTACAAAGGTCACCCGAGTTAACCCATACTAGGATTCAAAGTATGAAAATATAGACATGGAGGAAAAAAAGGGTCATGTTCCGATGGAGAGTGATAGTAAACATGTCTAGGAGAAAGTTAACCATAAGAAAATCACAATCTTGTGATGGGTTAAACGGTATTCGATTCCCCAGTAGGAAAAGTTAAAAGACAACATTTTTGTTTTAAGTTACTTTTCGTTGAGGAATTTTTTTTATCTTAACTAAATCATAATGAAACATACTTACTTTTCATGTAGACTTTCAACTTTTACTAGATTTCTTAATCAAACTCATATTTTCTCTAAAAGACGAGTATTTAGGAAGACTTATTTGCATTAAGAGTACTATAATCAATTTCTAGAGAATCAACTAATCCATAAAAGAGAACTATATACTTCCCATGTATTTAGACTCTAACCAAAACCAAAACCAAAAATGTTAGTACAAGATTAGATAATCCAGAAAAGGATAACCCTTTATAAAAAGAAAATCTATTCTTAATCTCCAAAATTTGCCCAACAAAACCCAAAGTTCAATGAGGACCATTCGATAAACAATTTGTCCATAAAATTCTTCAAGGTAAACCAAACTAAGATTGAATCCCAAATATTTGAAGGATTTAGTCACATAGTCTTCCAAGTTAAGTCGTAACATTTATCTCCAAAAAAACATCAGTTGCTCCTAAAGTCTCGCATTGAATAGTAATTAACCTAATCACATATCCTCCATGATAAGTTAATCATTTTCGTAAAAACCCAAAATCAACTTACTCTTAATTCATAAATTCACCTATCTAAAAATAATAAGTCATACTAACCAGGGACTTCACGTAGTCCAGTGGTAGGCGATAAATACCCATTGCACTTTGGTTGTGGGTTCGATTCCCGCAGCTTTGTCTGACGTGATTGGTTGTCACATGGTCTGCATGTTGTCCTTTTTCCAAAACTACATAATTCTTAAAACATTCCCCAATAATGAGATAAAATCTTCAAAAATAACCATAATGTAATTTAACCTCAATTTTATCTCATGACTTTCACTTTCCATTATTACATATAGTAACCCATAATTACCTCAAAAGTAAGGATCATATAAACCCAAATGGTTCTTTATAACTATTCCCACAGAATAACGGATTACTATTCTTTGAATAAAATTTTTATATATCAAACATCAGTGTTACACATACTATAAAAAGTCTTCTAATGTACCCCATCATCAAAAGAGACTTAATACTCTTAAGAATTTCACCATAACTCTTGAAGCCCTTATATGTTGACTTCTTACTCATTCAACATTCTTCATGATCTATTAACCATTCCTTTCCAACTTATTCTGAAATAATTATTTCCTAAAAACAAAATCATGAATCATATCCTAAGATTCCAAAATAGGAAAACAAAAGTTATGAAATAATCCATACCTTTGATTGGTCATTTTCAGTTTCTTCACCCTCAATCGGAATGGAATTAGGTATTGGTAAATGAATATTCGTACGATCCTGGTGATCCCATTCCCAAAACTTCTTCATAGGACATGTGTTTGCATAATGACCATTCACACCACATTTAAAACATTCAATTGATCCCTCAGAAAGAACTTCTTTCCCTTCCCTCGAGTCAACTGGATGCTGTCTTTTTTTATGGCAGGTTCTTGCTTTATGACCTTAATTTCCACATCTATAGCATATTTCTATCCCTTTGAAACATTTTCCTAGGTGTTTCTTTCCACATCTTTGACACATAGGTTTTTGAACACACTTACCTTTATGATTATTACCTGCAATTCTGTAAGGATTTGTTTCTCGCATATATGATGCCTTATAGAAATTACCAAGGTTTAGGTGGTCAATCATGACTCCAGATAGTTGGTTGAGGATATACACAAGAGTTCTCATTGCATCTCCCATATCATTCAGTAGCTCACTCAGAAAACTGTCACAATTTCCTTCAAATCCACTATTACTTTGGTGCCTGCTAGATCCAGCCATTTTCTAAAACCAAAAAGTTCAGTGTGAGTATATCAACAAAACTTTCATGTACTATTGAGGAAGATAAACACTAAGATATACTTACTCATTCACTATATCTCAAACTAGGACTCTTTCTGAAATCCTAACCATTATGGTAATGCCACTTATGATTAAAGAATACCCTAACCTATAAAGTTATCTAAACCGACCTTTGATACCAACTATAAGGCCCCGACCTTAATCCTTACTTAATATTGAATTAAATGAATAATTCACATTGAGGATCTTTTCAGGTTTAGAGTTTTAGAGAATTAGGACATAACTATTACATCTCAAAAGATTACAAAGTAGAAACTTCTATTAAGTCTCCATAAAATAAAAACTCTTAAAAGGAAACATGTCTAGTTCCATGTTTTAGGTAGCATGACTTTCCCTTGATCCCATCCTCGACCCTATCCCACATTAAGTCCTGTGCAAAAACATATCAAAAACTTGGGATGAGCATAAAAAGCTCAGTAAGGGATACACAAAGAATGAAAACTGTTAGTTTTTCAAAACAACAAGTAAACCATGTATACTTTATCAAAGTAATACTTTTCACCTTTTCGAAGTAGTAAAAACTCTTCACTGAATAAAAGTTCATTACTTACCCTTCAGTAACCAAAAGATTACCATAAAACCCATATAAAGATCACATAACATATAAAGTTAACTTGGGACATAAACATACTTAAGTGGAATAACCATAAGGTCAACTTCCACACATATCACTTAACGTAATAGCCATTCGGCCAACTTCCATACATACTTAATGGAATAGCCATACGGACGACTTCTATACCCAATGCATTTGAGGTTATAATGTAACCACCTGTCCTGGTATTCATGGCACCACCTGTCATAAAGTCCAAGTACCATTATAAAATCATAAGACATTAAACAAATATAATGGAAAGAAAACATTTCCACATTTCGATCAAAATATATCACTTAAATATATCGACATAACAAATCCTTTATAAAAACCATTTTCAATAGCAACATACATAAAAGAGTATATGGTATTTATTTAATTTTAAAAAACATTACGGCTTGTTGAGGAAGCCAAAGACCAAATAATACTTGCGACAACGGAAAAGGTCGTTGTCACTGTGTACGTTAAAAGAAACATTCCTTTTTGTCGTTTAGTAAAATGCTTTGTATAAAAATATTCCTTTTGAATAAAATTAAATGTCAAAGGGGTTTATACACCGTATAAAAGTATGTTTTGTGTAAAACCAAATATGCCTCAATGAAAGGAGATTGAGACGAAGTCCCTTACAAAGTCAGTATCCTTAGATTAAGGATAAATCAATTACATGATTATGTGTGAAAAATACGAATACACAAAATATAAGTGGATATTAAGTGTAAAACAATCAGAGATCATTCACACATAATCATGGAAAAACAAAACCAATGACATAGATATTTAACTCAATGAAATGAGATTGAGTTATGATTTCCGATACAAGTCCGTCTAAATGACATAAGAATTTATCAATGAGATGATTATGTGTAGAAATAGTATATCCACACAAAGTTTTGTGGAAACTACAACATAGATATTCCACACATAATCTTGGCATAATAAAATCAAGAATTAGTGGTTTAACCCAAGGAATTGAAAGTGGGTTAAGAAGTTCCCTTACACAAATTTGACAGCCTAACGACGTCACTTCAAAACTCATAAAATGAGTTGATGAGAGATGAAAAGGGTATCTCATCACTTGGTAATAAAATTTACATCAATAAGGATATATAAGAACATATCCCAACATAATATTATGTGAATTAAAAGACATAACAAAATAAGTCTTTTAAAAAGAGGAGGGCGAAAGGTTCCCTTACCGACTTGGGTAACTTTCGAAACGTACACCCCATTCAAAAAGGGTCATACAATAAATATGTAAATACCCATAAATGAAATTATATTACAAAAATAGTATAATAATGGGAAGTACATACACCACTCAAAGGAAATGGTGGCAAATGTAGCATAAATCTCATGGGAATAAAAGTGATATGAAAAATCCCTTACGAAAACTCGGCAGCCTAACGGCGCCACTTAAAACTTCCAAAATGGATTGATGAGAGACAATAGGGTCTCTCATCATATTAACATAATTTTTACAGCTAGAGTAATATAAAAGAACATCCCCCAACATAACAAAGAAGAACTTAAAATAAGTGACATAAAGGAGATTACTTAAAAAGAAAGAGAAAGGTTATATCTCTTACGAAAATTCGGCAGCCTAACGGCACCACCCAAAACTTCCAAAATGGATTGATGAGAGAGAATAGGGTCTCTCATCATATGAACATAAAACTTACAGTAAGAGTAATATAAAATAACATCCCAATAACAATAAAGATGATCTTTAAAAGGAATGACATAAAAGAGTGTACTTAACAAGAAAGAGAGGAGTATGATCCCTTACCTCGAGTCCGACTTGACTCGATCATTCTTTAATCTCCAGAATAATAAACTTGAGTTAATTTCTACTTCCTTAAGAACCTTTTTCTAGTTCATTATTCCTTTTATATCACTTATTACCATGTCATGAACATTATGTAATCATTTATGTTAATAACGGTTGTTTTGTCGTTATTTGGTACTTAAGTCAAAAGTGAACTTCTTATATTTACAAGTTGTTCACGTAGTCAAATATTCATTATCTCAATAATGATATTCATGATTTGGATATCATATATATCATATATATCCATCATATACATGTATTTATAATATTACATATTCATTTAAGGGTAATAAATGAAATGCACCGTTCATGGAGACGGTAAGCTGTACGTACGCATGAATGCTACTTTCATTTCTATGTCATATTAATGGAATTAAAACTAAATGAGAGATACGTATATTTTTAATTCCAGAATTATATTAATCTTTTATATGTATCATACATCATATATATATCCATTATATGTACTTATAATAGTACATTACATTTGAGGATAAGAAATGAAATGCACCGTTTATGGAGACGGTAAGCCGTACGTACGGATGAATGCTACTTTCATTTCAATCTCATACTTTAATGGAAAGAAAACAATAATGATTAAAGGTATATTATAATTACAGTATAACATCATATATAATAACTTTAAATCCATACTTTATATGTCCCACATATGCCATTAACGAATCAAATCACTTTGAGGGGCGGTAGTCCGCACTTCCTAAAATGAAGATATCACGTATACCCATAATGGAATCCATAAAGGTATGCCACAAATGAGAAATACATAAGCTTAAGTAAAAAATAAAAATATTATATATCATATATAAACATAGTGACATATTAATGGCCACCTTTGAAGGTGTTATATGAGTGTTGAACAGTCATTGTTTCGTGAGGCAGAAATTCACTATCCACAGAAATAGTATGTTCTTAAACCATTAGATGAAGGTGTGTGTAAGTGTAGCTCGAATACTTATTATAACAAAATCCTAGTATATTTAAGATACTGTAGTTTTTACAAAATTAATGAATAAAAAGAGTTTAGGGGGTTGGAGAAGCAAAATAAAACAAAAGAGCACAAGTGAAGATGTTACCTTAAAATAGGGTAACTCCCTTTGGTTTGTACCAAAATGGTTTCTTGAAGAGCTTCCTACCTATGTTAAGGCTTCTAGGATTAGTAGAGGGATGTGTAGAGAGAAAATGATCAGAGCTTGGCCGAACCAAAGGTTTGAGATGTGTGGGTAAGGCGGTAGAGGTGGGGGCCTTTTATAAGAGGAGAGGAGGGGAACTCTTGGAAAAGTATAAAATGTTACTTTATTTTCAAATGGTTTTCGGATTTTAATGGTCCCACATTGATGTGTTTCGAGGATAAGGTGTTAACGGTTCGAAATACACCCATCCAATAGGTTATTGACATGTTTAGGTCCTAGTTTTTCATTATCTTTCCATTTTATTTAAATCGTTAAATAATGAGGTCATCGATGCATCATCATGATGTCATAAAGAATTTAATTTATTTAATGTCTAAAAATTTTAAAAAAAAATACTATTATGTAGTAATTCTTTTTATCTTTCCAATTACTATTTATAGTCAAAATTATGACTTGTATAAACACATCTAAAAATTGTTTTATTAAAACAAATCATGTTTATAAAATTTTTATTTTAACTTTAAATAAAAGGCATAAATGTCATTATCAAACCCAGGTGGCTCCATGGGGTACCAAAAATCGACCAATGGGTTGTATTGGTAGGCCATAACTCATCCAATAGGGTTAGGACAAGTATCAAGATATTTTCATTTTATTATAATATCATTTTTACCTTAAATCACACTAATTACCTTTAATCACGATTAATAAAACTTAAAAGTTACTTTTCATCAAAAATTATTTTCATCCCATTGAACCACATTTTACTTAACAATTAAAATCATTTAAATTGGATTTTTGAAATTCAAATCACAGAATTGGTAAAGTCCCATTTAAACGAAAAATCAAATTTTGTAACCACCACTTTGTGGTTTCACTATTCATCAAAAATTGATGTTTTTCAGAAAAATAACAAAAATTCACCCTAAGCTATATTTGATATTCCAAATTCAAAAATGATGTCTATTTTACCACATTCATAACATAGAAGTTTCATTAGTTAATTTTATAATTAAATCCCGATGTTAAAACAAATAGCATGTTTTTATGAAACAATATCTTTCAAAA
The DNA here is from genome assembly GCA_963277665.1 of Viscum album. Taxonomy (NCBI): domain Eukaryota; kingdom Viridiplantae; phylum Streptophyta; class Magnoliopsida; order Santalales; family Viscaceae; genus Viscum; species Viscum album. The sequence continues at coordinate 51,640 of CAUJRU010003252.1, forward strand.
GATTGACACTCGTTTATGTCCAATCTTAAAGTGATATTAATTACAATGACCACCATTAGATTAAATGGTAAAAATATATTCTATTTACACTTTAGAACCAATTAATAAGATAATCTAATCATATAAATAAATTATATTAAAAAGAGGTTTTGAATTAAAATACGACATTTTTCACTATTCATTAAAAATTGAACTTTTTCAGAAAAATACCAAAAATTTACACAAAGTAAATTTTGATGTTCTGATTATAAAGAAGAATTTTATTTTGTCTAATATAACACAAAAAATTGTCAAAAAGTGGATTTAAAAGAGGTTCGCCATCAAAAGGCGGTTAATCGACCTTTTAAAGAATATTAGACTGTCTATGCTTAAAATTGGATTCATTCACATTTTTAATCCTCTATCATTTATTGTAAAGAGTAAAAATATTTTAAAAACATATATAATCATTTTGTAGTTAGTTCTGTTCATTCCCTCCATTACAACAGCTAGGCATTAACTACCATTTAAAATAATATTATTTTATTATTAGAGTGCAACGTAAGATTCCCAAGAAACTCGTTGTTGTGTATTGGGTACGCCATCGAGCATAGCATCCCCTTTAAAGTAATATTAATATTTTATTCACAAATATGGATAATTATAAAGATGTCATATTATTTATTTACCTGGGGTGTTACATCAATGACCAACTGATATGTCTCGATCCTTATGTATAATCATAAGTAAATAGGAACATATGGCTATTGAATTTATCTTGGGTTTACTAAGAACTATCCAAAAGAATGATTCTATTTTGGTTGTTTTAGACTTACTCATAAAGTTAGATCACTTCACCTTGATCCCTGAATCTAATACGATAACCAAATTATAAAATAAATATATTTGGAAAGTTGTAAAATTGCATGTAATACCCTTTTTGATTATTTTCAAATGAGATCCTCAATTTACCTATCAGATTTAGAAAAATAATCAGAAATAATTAGGTATCCAATTGACCATGATCATGACATATCATCCTCAAATGGATGGACACGAAATAGATGGCCATATCTCTAATCCAACAAAAAACATATGAATATCTTTTTTTCTCCCATTATATTTTGATGTAGGTGACCACATATTTCAGAAAGTGTCACTATGATTGGGTTATTTTTATTTGGTAAATAAAGGTAAACTAGTTCCTTGATATTTTATTATCATTTTACATTTTAGAAAACATAAAAAATGTTACTTATTGAGTTTCTTTACCTATAGGATTTAGTTTTTTTCATAATGTCATCCATGAGTCTCAATTGAAGAAGTATCAGTTAATTCTTGGTCATGTGATTACCTATGACAATGTTACTCTTAAACATGATGTGACATCTATCCATGAACCAATTCATATTTTTGATAGATATGAAAATACCTTTTTATGGAGATATATTTCCTATGTATGAGTTTTATAAAAGCATGGTGAGATTTAGAAAGTGATCAGGG